>PVKM010020451.1:0-23348 GCA_004027735.1 Carollia perspicillata | reverse complement strand
CAGTATGAACTAACATTTCCAAAGTGTATCCAAAGCATAAAACTTTAAAAGAAAGTAAATCACTATTACCACTCTTTTTTCAACAAGAAATTTTGGAGGTGTCATCTCATAGTGTTATTTTTCAAGCATCTCTTGTTTCTAGGTTTCATGAAAAGTTTTAAAGTAAGCAGACAAAAGATTTTCCCCTGTTTTACAATACTAACAATGTGCATTTATTTCGAAGAGTTTTTTATATTTATTCAAGATTTTCTGAGTCTATTTATATAGATCTAGTTCAAAGCTGATGTACCATAATCTGTGTAACTGAAAAATTGTTTAATCCGCAAGTTTATTTTGCTTTATAATTTCCTGGTATCTAAAAAAATACTGATAAATGACTACCTCCTACTGTTCTGAGTACCAAGTATAAAATGTTGCCTGTCTGTGCCTGCATTTAATATTGATTCTTCAAATGAAAAAGGAATCTGTAATAAACACAGGGGAATCAAGAAGGCTTTTAGACTCAGCACTAGACTCAAGTGGAGAAGGTAGTCCAGAAGTGGTTTTAAACTGCCTGGAAATTACTGTGTAATGAAAAGGGCTGGGAATCCACAATCTGTTAGTGAACCCAATTTTTATCGTGAAAGCTGTCTATTCACTGATACGCCATGCTAGTTGTGTGTTGTTGCTTTTAATGGTTTATCATCTATTAGTATAGAATCCAATGGTACAGTAGTTCAACTCATTTCATGAAGCATTGGCTTCAGATCATCAGCAATCCCTCTTTCTTTCTTGTATCTTTATATCTGTGCCACAGAAGCTTTCAACTTGAAAGAACATCTCTACTCCATGCAGAGTATAGACAAAGGCAATGTTCTTGGGCTACTGCTGTGGCAAAGGAGTCTCTTTCTTAAAAAGAAAAGGTGGAAGTTTAGACTAATTGAATCATTTAGTGGCTGCCTGTCTTTAAGTGCTTTCCTGGTTGAGGGGCCAAAATCTATATTAACACCTCTGCCCTTAGCAATGCAGTCTTTCAAGACAAGTTGCTTTGGCCACAGTCTTAAAGGACTCAATAGAGTTCACTAAATAAATAACAAGCAAGTGTGAATTGTGACAGTCTAATGGATTATGTTGGATCAGAACCAAAAGAAAAAAAAGAGGAGCTTGTATCATCATAGTCAGTTATAAAATGTCTCTCCCATGCCTCCTCCATGCCTGAGTTATTCACATCTATGCCATACATATTAGAATGTCAATGTGCTTTGTCCAAATGAGTTAGTTGATCTGTGAATGTTAATTTATCAAAGGCATTTAGAAAAAAAATTAATAGCATATTGTGCTACTCTAAATCTCTCCTCTACATCTCTGCAACATCCCACATACCTATCTTAAGCATGTGGAACTAAAGGTTTAAGAACCAGGTAAGATTTAAACAGGAAAAGACACCAGCATTCATGTTGCCTGTCATGTGCCAGACTCAATAATCAGAAACAGGGATTGAATCTTTATGGGCACTTTATTCAGATGGCTGGCAATCTAAGAAGACAGTGGATTTGTACCCTAACAAAACTATCTTAACATTTTGTTTCCAAGCCAGCCTTTTATAACAGAGCATACACAAGGTGTGGTTAGGGGTTTTGAAATTCAGGGAAAATTAGATGACAGAAACTGTAGCAATCTCATCCTGGACAGTTACCTGTTCCCGGGGCAGGTGGTCACCTGTCTCTCCCTGGAACTTGATGGCCGGGATGCCTACACTTGTTCCTCAGGTGGTATCTCTAGAGGTGCCCCAGGAGGTTGGCTGTCCCTCCCAGGAGTGGTGGGCCTTATCTGCAGTTCCTGAAACAAAAGCTTTAACGTATGTATTACCTACTAGACTTATTAACGACTTACCTTAAACTAAAATTTCCAAACTCTTGAGTCCTCCATCAAGATTGACAATACTCAGCCCTGACTAGTGTGGCTCAGTGGATTGAGTGCTGGCCTGTGAACCAAAAGGTCGCAGGTTCGATTCCCAGTCAGGGCACATGCCTGGGTTGCAGGCCAGGTACCTGTCAGGGGCACATGAGAAGCAACTACACACTGATGTTTCTCTCCCTTTCTTTCTCCCTCCCTTCCCCTCTGTCTAAAATAAATAAATATTTTTAAAAAAGATCAACAGTACTCAAAAACTGGTCATGCACCTGGCTAGATAACTCAGTCTTGATATACCGAGGTTGCAGGTTTGATTCCCCAGTCAGGGCACATACAAGAATCAACCAATGAATGCATAAATAAGTGGAACAACAAGAGTTTTTTTCTCTCTCTCATAAATAAATATATAATTTTAAAAAAATGGTGAAGCAGAATATGTAGGTACCCTTTTGAGACTTTCCAGTATGGGGAAGGATACATGTTACAATATTGATTTCCCAAAAACAATGTTTTCTAAATGTTGTCTATTATTTGTCTCTATTTTCTACATTGTTTGTGTCCAACTGAGTTATTTCACAGTTTCTTCTCTCCTTTCTCTCCTTGAACATGCTTGATTGCAAGATTTACCTTGCTTTATATACTGAATCAGCAGTTAATTTTTGAATGTGTCAACAATACATTTTTTCAAATTTGATCAAATTTTTTAAAAATTCATCCAAGAGAATTTTTAAAAAATGAAGTAATAGCTAGCATGTATTGTGTTCATGTTGTGTGCTAAGTCAGGTATTGAATTAAGCACCCAACAAATATTAAAGAAGAATAGACAATAAATGCAATAGTAAGACAAATTTTTAAGCTATAACGGGTTGAACAGCTTGTCAGAGTCAGTCACATTCACGTATATATATATAGAGTAGATTTTGATTTGGGTGATGTTAGGAAGCCCCAAACCCACAGATTCTCTCTCCAAAAGAAATTTGAAATTTCACTAATAAAGATCCAGTTTTTGGATTCTGTCATTATCCCTCAGGAATATTTTAAACAGAACAACATTCCAAGTTCTACTCCCCTAAGGTGCTCTAAATCTCTTTCCCTTTGCTACTTTCCTTATTTTCCCGTTCATGATTCTCTCTTTGTCTTTGTACATTTTTTTTGGTCTTCTATAAGTTAATAGCTTGCAAAGAGTATAATGAAGTCCCTAGACATTCTCCCTATATTAAAAGAAATCCCACCCCTAGATGCCATATTCAAATTATTTCCCCAAATGAAAAAAAAAATCAGATCTTGCAAGAGTTCAGCTTGATTCTCCTTTTCCTTCTTTCCCTGTTTTCTTTCCGAAATCCTGTTGTTAAATATCAAAAAGCCTATCCATGAGCTGGTCTGGGCATTGGGGGGAGGGCGGGAGGAGGGCTGTGGGCCCTTTTGTAACTTCTGAAGCTTCCTGTGAATATTAGGGCAGAATGGCTTATAAAATGCTGTCCTATCAAGATTTGATCCTCTAGGAGGGTGGATCCAAATTTGTATATTTTTGGAAGGCTTCTTCTAGTCTGTTTCTCAAGAGAGCCAGCTGGGTTCTCCTCCTTGCCCTGGGTGATTTCCCTAATCTTTTCACAGTTACAGGGTTCTTGATATAGTCCCTCATTCCCACCAGTAGGCAATGCATCTTCATCCTTGCTCCAGGTTACCATCTGAGAATTGTATCCTCAGCCAGGATCCTGGTCTGAGATGGCTTGGGCAGCAGGCTGGTTAGTGCCAGGGTTCTGGGTATGCAACTGGTCTGCATGTTTATTGGCCTCCTCCCAGATCCGCTGTTTCTCATCTGGGGAAGGGCAGGTAGTCAGAATTATGTACAAATCCCACCATGACATATGAAATACTGAAGTGAGTCTGGAAATGGCCAGTGTAATGTGAAGGGTCCTCCAAAAAACTCTAGCTTGTCTGTACATTGTTGTGAATTGGTTATAGGGAAAGGCACTTGTGCCCTTATATCTCCTTTGGTGCCTGCTACCTCCCTCAAGGGTAGGAGTGTAGGAGTGGTAGGGAGATATGAAGTGCCACTCTTAGTATGTCCCACTGCGCTGGGTTTTCCCTCAGCTGGTGACTTCGGGTATTCCATATAGTAAGGTGGTGGAGAGGTTGATCTCTCTGAGGCAGGAACAGAGGCTCCAAAACTCTGGGGTCCCCTTAATTCCCTCTGAGAGACAGGTGGGGAACTAAGGAGGGTATCTTCTAATTGATTAATACTTGGGCCCACAAGTCTTTATCCAGGTGGGTCCAGAACAAAATAGGAGATTGTGGTACAGAGCCATAAAGTCCTGCATATAAGGAATTTTGAACTGTTAGCCTTCCCTCTGGCACAATATATCTAATTGTAATATGGTATTATAATGATCACTTCCATTCTCAGGCCATATCTCTCCACCACCTAATTTTTACTGGGGCCAAGCAGTGTTACAAAAGAAAACTAATGCCTTCCTTTTTAAATTTTTAGTGTTAAATTTATCCCAATTGCTAAGAATGCAGCCCAATGTCAATCTGAGAGGAATGGAAGGTGTGGTTCCCATCTCAATTACAGAGATGCTGAAGAGTAGGGAAAAAACCCATAAAGATACTCCTTTGCAATTTAGAGGCATTCCTCCTTGTTTGCCTCAAGAGCTCTTCTAGCTAGCCACAGGGTAAAGCTCAGGATTCCAATTACCTACCAGACTTCTCTGGCAAAAGAAATCCTAGTGAGTACTGGCTGACAGAAATCCAAAAGACTTGAGATGATCACTATAGTTTACCTTTGTTTCTTTTCCCATGCTTGATTCAGAGGTTCCGAGTTCCCTGAACACTATTGTATAATTCATGGTCCTAGCGAGTGTCCAGGCTGCAAAGAACTCTAGGGAAAGAACTACTCCAGCATCCTTGAGTAATTGCCTATAATCCTGAAGATCCCAGACCCATTGCTCTACCCAGGTAGCCTGAGTATGTTTCCATTCCTATATGCTCCATCTACAGAGACTCTCATCCATCTGTAAGCCTTCAGGTCTGGACCAAAAGAGGTGTCTTACTAGTAAAATGGTTTCTGGCCCTGTAAACCACCAAGAGGGACTTCAATATGACCTTATTATAAAATGACCCTTTTCCAATTCACAATGAGGACACTTGGGTATTCTATCTAATTTTTCCAGAGCTTTAAGAAATTGTACTTAAGCCTGAAATTTCTCCAGAAGGGACCTCAAGAGGTGTCTCAAGGTACCTCCTTCATACTGGAGGTAGATCTCATAGCGGGATGATGGCCCAAGAGGACAAGTTAAAATACCACTTCAGAATTTCAAATTCATCTAATTTGGTAAGAGTAGCCTGACGTGGCCCTTTTGGGTAACAAATAACTAGTGGGCACTGTTAAGTGGCTCTGGGCAATGTTGCTGTTTCCAGTGATAATACATACGCACCAAAGATAGGAGTGTCTCATTCCTGCAACTATACTTAGCAACAGGATTATTAGTGGCCCTGAAATACACATTCTGGGTACAAATACAACAAGAACCCTTCCTACACAACAGCAGCATATAGACACAAGTGAAGGACAAAACTCAGCTGGGGAAGACAAGCCTAAAAGGCTGTCTGTGGCCCTGACAGGGAGACTTCAAAAGGAAGTCGTAGCAAAGGCAAGGGGCTAACTGATATCCCAATATGAAAAGTCAAACTATGCCTGTGAGGGAGTGGCCATGTGGTGGGGCAGTGTCTTGCAGTTTTCATAGTGTGCCTGACCAGTATGCAGACATTTTCTTGCACCTGGTGGGGGCTAAAGCTAATCCCATTCTATAGCCAGGTTATGCTATCATGGGTGTCTTCAAGCAGCAGGCACCTTTGTGGCCTTTAACTGCCTAACCTGTGCCCACAATTTAGCAGCCAACCTTCCATCAGGAAACATCAGCCTCAATGAAATGGAATAGAAACATATAATCAAGTAGATGGCGATGGAAAGCAGGCATACCTGGGCACCAGGGCAGCAAAGGGGGCTTATCGCTCTGGTGTCTTCTCCTGGTGATGGCTCACCAAAAACTGTCACAGGTGGGCACGGGTAACCAGGTTCTTGGTGATCACAATGTATTGAACCAAACACATGGAAGGTTTATAGCAGAAAGAGACAGAGCAGATTTATTAAGCAATAGAACACTCCATAGAATATGGGAGCAGGTCAACACTGAGCAGAGATTGACCCTCAGTGGCTAGAGGGATTCTATTCTTTTAGGGAAGATATTTCCTGGCTAGTTTTGACAGACTTTTATTGTACATATACAAGTAGTTATATTAATTTTAAGCTGTTGTGCATATGGTCTCCCATGATTTTCCTTGACTGCCTACTTGGGGAGAGGAGGCCCACCATGCTAATTGATTATGATGCTATTTAATGAGCAGGGTCATGTAGCATCTTCTGTGTAGGCGCAGTCATGATTCACCATGATTCAGAGCTTTTTCAAATAGCGGGAAAGACTGGTCTTAGAACAGGGTCTCTGTCCTGTATAGACATCCCTTGTCCTAGTCCTGGGGCACCTCTGGAGTTATTTCATTCCTAAAGAGCCAGTCTTAGAATAAGGTGTCTGTTTTGTATCAATGTCCTTTGTCTTAGTTCTGGGATGCCTTCAGAGTTTTCTCACTCCTGACTATCTCCTGACTCAGGGCCTCTATTTAGTCAATGAATGGGCTCAGTCAATGCCACAAGAGTTCTAAAACTGGACTAGTCCTTCAAAGTGGCCTTGAGTTGAAGCAAGGAGCCTGCGTTTGAGAGTCTCACTGGACCACAGATTGTTTCTGAGAAAAGGATGACCTTGGGCAATATGGGTCTCTTCAGCTAAGGCAAATTTCTAGAAGGATTAGACAGCTAAAGATTATTTATGGGGAGTGGATGTAGGATAAGTCTCTAGGATAAGTCTCGGTATCTAGGATAGGTCTCTCAATGTTAAAGGGAATTCTGGCTCACCAGCCCAGCACTTGCTGTAGAAGGATAAGCAGAAGAAACTATTTAAAGTGGTTTTGTATGTATTTCTGAGATACAGATTTCCACCCCCTCCCTCTATTCTCTCTCTGTACCAGCAGGGGAGGTTCTGGCAGCATGGTAAGTAGAAATAGCCAAAAGAATTTCCAGACTTAAGATTTCCATATTTTATGTGCAATATGGAGACTAGGGTTTGAAGAAGGCAAAGAAGAGGACTGAGGATCCTAGGTTTGTAAGAAACTAGTCCTGCTCCTTGGAAGCCCTCTAGGAAGAATGCAAAAAAACAAAAAAAGAAAGAAAAAGAATCTATGTGGTATTTCTAAGGAGAGGGAGCTTGGATGTCAGAGTACCCAAGCCTCATGAAATCACTCTGTGAGGAGCCGAATCTGAGCAGGTTGTGCAGATGAGCACAAGGGACTCGTTGGCTAGTATTTGTGCAGTCACACACCATTACCAAAGGGGATCCTCCTCACCTGGGATCGGTGGCACTGTGTAAGAGTCTATTGTCTGTGAGGGAGGAGGGAACCCTAAAACATAACAAGGCTTGACCATCTTACCAGCATGCAGGACAAGGGCTTAGAATAAAAATAATGATAGGTCCTAGACAATGCAAAATTACAGTATTTCTTGCAAACCTAAGTTTCTGGCCTGAGCTCTGTAACTGGTTGAAATCTATGCCAAACTAGCTCAGAAATGGAAAACTGAAACTGTGCAATCCCTTCACCAGTATAGAATGTTCCAAGATATTTTCATACCATATTTTAAAATTGTTGCTAACATGGATATACAGTCTTTGTCTTCTAAAGAAAGTGAGGGACAGGTGGTAATGTTGATATTGCTAGAGAAATAAGAGGCAGAAAATTACTTGAGTGATAATAAAATTCAAAAATATTTAATAAAAAATGAAGAAAAATAAAGAAAATGATCTGGGAAGTCCAAATGACTTGCAGAAAACCTGAAGATATTGATCCAAGCAGAACAATCACAGAAACTCAACTGAAGGGGCCAACATTTGAGAGAGTTCACCTAAAAATTGAAAGTAATCTTATAAGCAGTATGTGCTGACAATACTTAATATTTCTATTAGAATTGTAATAAAAGACCAGATACGAAATAAACAAAATTTTTTAAATGAATGAGAAAATACCTGGGTACCTCTGCAGGCAACTACATGTCTATTTTTGAGGATTAACAGAGTTTTTGCTGAGTCCAACCTAGAATGTATTGGAGATTATGTAATAAATATATAATGACTTTAGACCATTTGTTTCAGTATTTTGGTGTGTCTGTGGAATAGCAGCCTTCAGCACTAGGATATTTATATATTTCAAAGGAATGTTAAATTCTGTCAACTTGAAGTCCATTCAATGTGCTTATTTTAAAAAATTCAAGCATACATTATGTATTACACAAGTTCTCTGGAAAAATCAATGATATCAGCAGGGGAGAAAACAAAGACTCTTAAAGAAAAAGCTGAAATCATAAAATAAAGATAGTTCATTAGTGACACTGTATATAGAAAAAATTTGAATTTAGTATCTCAAAGTGTAACACATTATTTAAACTTCTGGGTAGAATTTTGTAAGTTGTAACATAAAATTGCATCATAAAGCTTGTGTTATGCCAGCATTTACATGTAGCAATTTTGTTCACATTCCATCAGTACTGACCTTTATGAATTTGAGACAAAGTTAAAAGAGGTATCAGCTCTTCTTGGCCTCAATGGAAAAGAAATGTTGATAGGTTGCTACTGGAGGTCATTAAGCAGCCGGATATGGAAATCAATAAAACTATGCATTTATGTAAGAGAAGGCTATTGAACAGAAAATTACAAGATTAACAGTAAGGTTCTATTGAGAGGTTTGTATTCAAGTTAGACTTCTCAGAAGCCCTGTCATGCTCAGAAATAACTACAGCAATATGCAGGAAAGCAGATGGAATTTGGCACCATTTCAGACTCTACAGATTGGATGTTATATATTAAATTACATGCAATTGGAAATTATGAATGAGTCTTTGAGATATAAAATGTCAACCACTTCCTGTTATACAGCAATTGGTTTGATTTATAAAGACTTTATAAATAGTGAAATAAAAGGAAATGTATCTACTAAAATATTAGAGCAGAATAGGAAAAAATTAGTGAAGTTCTATTACAAAGGAGGCCATTTCTTTTCAAATAGAAAATGATTGACACTAACTTAAGAGATGAAAGTAATGAATAAGTTTACCTTGTGTTACCATTCTATCAAAATGCAGAAAACATCATGATAGCCAAAAGACCAGTAGACAAAGATACAAAATAAATAATGCAGGACAAAGTCTAGCTTTGAAATGGAAGAAAAAGCCTAATTGCAACTTCTCCCCATTGTTCCAAAGCCAATCTATTTGTTCTCTGATGTATCTGCAGATAGTTTATTTTGCTTCTGACTGTGTGGTTATCAAAGTCTTGCCCCAGGCATAGCTAGATACTCAACCTTTGTTTTAGGGAAGCCAGTAGTAAAAATAGCCAAGCACTGGGATTTAACTTGTAGACTACAAATTCAAGGACTGCAGCTCGGTGGGAGTGCTGGTTTTTCTAGGTGGTAATTGCACTAAGCGACACAAAGCTTACTTGGTTGATACAGTAATCCCGTCAATGAGCCAACCCACTTTGTGTTTACATACCATGTTCTCTTACGTCCCTTATCTTTAAGCCATAACTCCAGGGCTCTTTCTGTTTAATGAAAGTTGCAAATGAAACCTCACTGCAGTAAAATTTGCCAGAACTTGCCATTTGTCTAAGAGAGCATTTTTGTGATAGTTTCTTTCATCAGAATCCCTGGTTCTGAATGAGCTGAATAAGTAATATTGCTTTATTTCTCTTTCTTTAGGAGTGGGTAGTATCCCATATCCAGCAATATAATCATGGATGTCTCCTGATCCTAAGTAAACTCTGGATGTTCAAAAGATGTAGAAACGTACTGAGCCATTACCCAGGTCTATTTAGGCTTTTCTCTGGTTTTCCAAAGCTCTGAAGAGTCCTTTAAAGAGGCATTTAACACATGCTCCTCCTCTGTCCAATTCACTTCAGAGGCAGTTCCTATTATAGGAGATGGATAAACCCCAGAAAGATCTAAACAGTAGTCTCTTCTCTCAGCCCAAACATAGAGTTAGTTGACATATAAAACAGATGCTTAAAGTGCATGTGGAGCAGAGAGAAAAGAGGTACCCCTTACGAACTGCATGCAAAAATAAACAAAAATATTTTGGAAACAAATAGTAAGCCTTGTAAAATAAAACACATTCTGAGCTTAGTAAGGGGAGACCTTATTCAAAAGAATAATTGTAAGGGGTGGGGGTGACTATTAGAGTAGGAATGGGGCGGGGGGCTGTTGCAGCAGGGGGAACGCTATAACCATAACATCTACAGAGTCTTGTAACAGCACCAGAACTTTATTTATTTAATATGACTTTTTCCTTAATTCGAGCTAGCTTTGTCCAGTCTACTAGCACCATGATATGCTACAGGAGCCCAGCTTCCCTCATCATTAAGCCCTTAATACATCAGCATCTGCTCAACATCAAACTGTCTTAAGAATAAAGCTACGGATCGGGTCTATTGATCAAGGGAACAGAGTTTCAGTTAAACTAAAGATAATATTTTGACCTCAGTTGTGTTTCCAGCCAACAGGCCCATGAAAGTTGCAAAACTGTAGGGCCATATCCTCTTGAAACCAGGCGGAAGGACACCATGGCCGACATCAGAACTTCATGCAATGATCAACTACTCCCTACCCTGTTCCCAACCAATCAGGAGATCCCACAACCACAAAACCATTAGTCACCATGATTAATAATTTTCCCTGTACATAACCTGCCCTGTTCAAGCCATCAGGGAGCCAGGGCTTTGAGCACTAGCTCACCTATGTCTCTGGGCTTGTCCACATTTCCTCAAACAAACCTCTACTTTTTTTGCTGCTAACTTCTGTTCACGTTTTATTTGGCTTTGATGTATGCAGGCACACAGACCCCTTTAGTCCAGTAACAGTTCTGAAAGCTAAGCAAAGAAGATTTTCGTTTATAGAGAGGAATCAATGAAACTAGAGAGAGGATAAGATGTGGGGAAGTGGGATGAAAGGTGTGTGAAAAATAAAAGAGGTTCAATGGAAAGGAACCTCACAGGGTGACCTTACCATGAATTTTTAACTGGGCAGGTCATGGTGGCTAGTCATGCCCAGGCATTTAACTTTTGGTAAAAGGTTTGTTTGCCTTAAACAAGCTCTGTCCATTATTTCTATGCACCTAGGTTAACAAATCTGTGAAATATTATAACTACTCTTGAGTGCTCTTAATCTTGCTAACTATCCTGTAATCCAATCCTTGTTTTGCTTTCCTCTACCTCCCTGTAACTCTTCTTAAATTCTCTCCTTGATTTCAGATGCACAAAATATTAACTGCAACACTGTTGTTCTCAGGAACATTTGAGATCTTGCCTCCTGGCATCTGTGATCAGTTAAACTCAGATAAACTCTTATAAAATTCTCCACAGATTTAGATGATTTTTATGTCAAGAGGTGGTAGGATCTAATAATAGGTCAGAGAAACAGTTTTACCCTGAGAACAACCTATTTTCCAGTTTTTCAGGAGGGGCCGGAAAGCAGGGTTCGATGCGGTATTAGGTTGAGGACAGGCCAAAGTTCAAGGACCTGGGAGAAGGATTGAATTGTACCAAAATTTGGTTAACGAGCACTTTCTTCTAATTTATTAGTGGGGACAAGCAGTTTAGCTAATTATTTATGAGACAAAAAAGGGAAGTTGGAGGGTCTGTGTGAGTCTTGTCATAGAGAAGCAAAGGAGGCATCCCAGAGCCTTACCTGAGTATACAAGTCATACAGGGACACGTGGTCTTTGCAGTGTTTTTTCTCTTTTTTCCAGAACACATATGGGTGAGGATGTCCCTTCTAATTTCATTTTTTATCAGAGCACAGGGCTCAGGGAAAATTCAATATTTTGGTCTTTTATATAAAGACATATTTACTGATATAAGAATTGTTCACCTTGGATTTCCAGTCTCTAGTGTTGGCCTGACATAAAAGAGATTTTCAGGGTTTTACAAGGTCAAGGGTAAGATCTCTTATCTTCTACAAGCAATGTTATGAACATCTTGTATATTTTCAATACCATTTCTTCCTTGGCCCAGGCTCACCAACAGGCAGAAGTCTGAGTATAAAAGAAATAAGTATTCTCCAGCTGTCTTTAAGATCCTTGGAGTTAATACAATCCTATTTTCAACGCATTTGACAAAGGGTAGAAGGAGGCCTGTGATTGCTAATTAAGATCACAGACCACCACAAAGGTTGGTTCTTTGGGAGAAGTGTGAATTGATTTTGTATGAACGCAAGCCAGTTTAAATTGACTTAGGAAACCACGTCTGCAGACAGTCCGACTTTTTACTCAGAGACACCTCCATCATCATGGCCACACTGCCTCGATAGATAATTGAGGTCATTTGTTGTGGTTATTGGTGTCACTTGTGTTACTCTTATCCTTCAGTTTCACACTGATCTGATCTTTCCACAGAACATGAGGAATATTAAAATACCCAACTGACCTTAATGGATTCCTTCACTCTTTCATGCTGAAACAAAGGTCCATCGTGTACTTCAAGAGTCTACATAACCAGAGATGACACAGTGACTGGGGGTTTCAGGAAGGAGAGTGGAGGCTCGGAGCAAGGCAGCACAAATCTTAGGATGGAACAGAGATGGAGTTTGGATCATTCTATTTCTTATTTCATTTAACCTCTGCTTCACAACGTCTCTTAATGCCCAAAGTTTTATTGACTTATTTATAAATATCTTTCAAAATAATGTTGCTGAATTAGGCCCTTAACTTTATTCTATGTATTTTTCAGCCTCTATGAGTGGCAGTTTCTGCAAAGGCAGGATGTATTCTTCCACATATCTGTCAGTAATGAAATAGCCAAAAACAAACAAACAGTTTGGTCACAGAGGATAAATCATTTTTTTCCAGCTCACTGATGAAAATGATTATGTCTCTGGTAAATCATTTTGGTCCTGACTAGATATGGCCTGATTTCCTCGGCACCAGAGAAGAAGTGCCCTGCTGTTCTTCGCTGCCCTCCTTGTTGTACCACCTGTTCTCCCTTTCAAACCTGCACCCCCAGGGACTGATCGATCAACAGATGCCATGGGCTTCATGCCTCCCAAGCACCTCCTGAGGTTCTTCAGGGACCACCCAGGCAAAGTAATTACAAAAGACTTTATTGGTGACTCATGGGTGCTGTAGACAAAGGTGAAGTGGCAGCATGGGGCTTGCAAACAGAAATCCAGACCTGCTGCTAGGACTGAGTGTTCCCTCAGAAACGGATCCCGAATCCCCACCTGGATCTTCACTTGCAAGACACACACACCCAGGCATTCTTTGGTCTTTAGTGAATGCCCAAATGATTTCATTGTAAATGCACTTTTAACCATTTCAACAGAAGGCACTTTTTCCACTGTCTTCAAATTTATGATATATATATTTAAAATTTAAATATATTTCTATTTACATACACACATAATTATACATGTCTATAAATTTATATCCTTATATACGTACATACATTCTTATATTAAATATGCATGAAATATATTAAAATATGGATAACACATGTATTAAATTACATATTACATAAAAATAATTTTTTTGCATATATTTAAAATTTTTTTGCTCCTTCTCCTCCTTTTGGTGAGATGCTTGATCATTCCAATATCATTTCACTCCTGGGTAGATCACCCCTGAAAATGAGTGCTGGGCTCAGATACACTTCCTAACATTTTGTGAATCCTTCACCTAATTAATGAGAGGTGAGTCTCTTAACCTATTGTCCAGGTCCCATGGCAGATTATTAGCACTATTGCTTTGATGGATCTTTTTAAGTGTTCCTCTCGGGAAAGATATTTGAAAGTCACATTTAAATAAAGATCCAAAAATTACTGAACATTAATTCTCTTCTAGTCTCAAGTGCTATTTCTGGCGAAGGTTATGGAGGCAATTTTAACGGGAGAAATACACCATTATTTAGTTACCCCGATTCCCAATATGCAGCAAAGGACTTTTGCTAATCTTTTATTCCCTGACCTTCTCTAATGATATAATGGATTTCATTCATCTTGGAAACACAGGGAATGAAGTGAAAGAGAAAAGAACTAGAGCTCATGGAGGTTTATTTTATCTCTTCAACCCAAACACAACCCCCAGGGAGGCGGCATCTTGATCAAAGCATTCACATGCCTTGCAATTTAATATTGTATCCAAGAAAATCCTTTCCCTTTTCTCTCCCCTGTCTTATCCTCAATTGATACATTACAGTGAAACCAAAGAGTTTTTTTTTCTCACATAGAATTAAAAAGCAGAAAGAACCCAAATCCAATTCACTCCAAAAGGGAGACAAACTCAGAGAGTACAAGCAACTTGCCCAAAGACATAAGCTTGTTAGCAGCAACCGTGATTTGACTGAAAGTCTCCTGACACCAGTGCTCCTCCCGCATGAGACCACTTAAGGATAACTTATGAATTAGTCATTTTAAAAAATGAAGCATCTGTCCTGTCCTGTCCTGACTTAAGACAAAATTTTAAAATTAAGGAGGTACAGATGTCAAAAGGAAAAATTATGGACTTGCAATTACATTTAATTTTTTTAATATATACAGTGAAAACTGCTTGTGAAAGAAAAACAAAGGGGAAAGGAGTTTTGAAATGTTTTTCAATTTTACAAAAGTTTTAGGTAAAGTACAACAACTAAAATACTAACTAATGGTGGAGGAAGACCTTAAAAATACAAAGATATAGTAAATACAACTTCACAAAGTGTTCCTACTGTCAGAAAGGCAGGAGAGAATGAAGTAAGAAATTAGAATATAGGTGGGTGAGACTAGAAATGAAGATGCTCTGGATGCCAAAATTCACTATTAAAAAGGCAAAGATGAATATAATTCACATATTAAATGAACACAAAGTATCTGTCATCAAATATTGATTTCCCATTTAAGCATCATAGAGGACCTCAGTCAAAAAACAAAGATAAGCCAACAGTGCAAAGCCACAGAAGTGGAGGGGAATTTTCAGAGAATTTTATTTCAGGGAAAATGAGAGAATGGTTAAGGTAATAGTTAAATAAAAGGCTGATTCATCCCTCTGTATATACATGTAAATCCTATTCTCTTCATAGGGAGTTGATGCATGTCTGAAAGAGCTGCTGCTTTCTCTCCCGAGCAAGCAAATAGGACTGTATGAGTAGCAGCATATGGGCAGAGATTACAGGTGGTATTAATGAAATCAGGGCATGGATGGGACTTCTTCTAAGATACTCCTCCTCAATGGAAAAGGGCTTGCAGATATAAACCATGGACCACCTAGTCAGCACAGATGTACATCCAGTCCTCAGTGAGAAGAGCACTGAATTTGCTTTTCGGATCTTAGAATTCTATCACAAGTAGCTGCCACAGTTAACACCCAGGAACTTTTTCAGGTAAGCCCCAGTGTCTATTATGTCAGGTGTACAATATTCTCTCTTAGACTTAAAATTAGTATTGACCTTATGTATAACAAGTCTTCCAAAGTGTATATTCCACACCCTTTTATAATTACATACAATGCTTAAATTAATGAAAAAAAGGCCACCTTTTCTCTCCACAGGCACACACCTATTTACTATACATCTAATAAATAACACAGAAATTCATATGAAGGTTTTCCATGGCCACCAGTAAATACCACTACATAAAAGTATACATAACTCTAATTAATTGAAAGTAGTTCTTTAAAGTCTCCCAGAGGCATCAGTGTTAATTTTTAGAACAAATGCTAATCATGTACTAGGAGTTAATTAGAAAGCTCTCAGCTGGTAAAAGTTGGCAACTCAAGCTTTATTTGGACTCCGTACCAACTGGTAAGAGGCTATGGGGTTAATAGAATACTTGCCCAAAAATAACATCTGCCAGTTGTGGTAGCCAGAGGGTAGGATCTAGTCTAATGCTCTGGCCAGACATTGCCAGACAATTTGTAAAGTGTTTTTTTTTTTTTTTTTTTTTAGCCAGCATGCTATGGCCACCTTACTCCCTATGCCCACCTTGTGATCCCTAATGAATGAGGATGTGGAGATTTCTTGGAAAAACTAGGAAGATAATTTGGTCGCCAAAGATCAGCTCTAGGACAACAAAACTATAAAAGACAGAGAGAAGAAACAAAATCACCTTTGAATCTCTTATTGGACAGGTGAGATATTCCTGAAAGGGGAACAAAAGTACCTTACTGAAGAGGAGGGCTTCAGGAGCCCGGACTGGATCATGCTAGCTGATTACTACTGAGGAAGCCAACTTTAGGACAGTGGTTTGGCCCATAGTTGACTCCATAGACTTATGTAAACAGTTATGAGGTATTTGTGTATTTTATTTTACTTTTTAATTTTTAAATATTTTATTGTTATTCAATTACAGCTGCCCTGATTTTTCCCCCTTCACCCTCCTCTGCCCGGCCCACTTCTTCCTCGCTCCCACAATCAATCCCCACCCTTTTGTTCATGTCCATGGGGCATTCATACATGTTCTTTGACTAGTCCCTATATTTTAAAACACCCTGATTCCTTTTCTTCCTATGGGCTTTCCTATGAAGTGGCACAAAAAGCACTATGTCTTGTGTGTTTGGGGTACATAACTCTTGGGATACTCCTGGGGATATGCCCCACTTATGAACGGATCCGTCATTCACAATGCATCAGCTAGGGTGCAGCACTCAGCTGGTGTCATTGAAAGTCCGTTCTCCAGTCTGGGGATTGGTGACATTAGAGGTTGGGACAAAAGGGGAAATGAAAAGAACAAGGCAGGTGGGGGGAAGTAAAGGAAGAAGCAGCACTGGGTGAGTGGAGTGTTCTCTCTTCTTCAGAAGAGCAGCTTCCACTTTGGGAGCTGCAGATGATTTGGAAAATTTAAAATCAGAAATAGTAGCAGGTAAGCAGCAACTATAAGTCAGGCAATAGGACTGAAAACAGGATTGGTGGGAGTGGCAGGAAAATGCAAAAATAGTGTGGAAGGATCTAGGACAGTGTCTGCTAGGGGACAGGGACTTTTGTTCAAGACCCAAGTGCTCATATTAGGTGAAGACAACAAATCAACCCCCCAAACCAGGGAGAGTTAAACACTCCTTCCTCTGTGTTCTAGAAACATGTATTACAATGCATAATAAATGAGAATTATTCATCTACGTAACTGTTTCCCTCACTAAATTGTTAGCTTCTAAAAGAGCTGGGACCATGTCTTCTCCCTCTGCCTCTACCCTGCACCTCAGGTAGTTCTTGGCATAAAGTAGAGGCTCAAAAATGTTTACCGAAAGAGAAAGTATAAAGGTCCTTGGAAGAGGCAGCGGATTCGGAGCAACAGCACCGGGTGGTGTTACGGAAACTGGCTTTGTAGTTCTGTCTCTGGCAAAAACCAGCTATGAGACCCTGGAAAGCCATTTTCTATTTCTAAGACTTATTTTATTATTGGAAAAATAAACCTATTTTTTTCCAGATAACTTTACAGTTCTATTAATTTGAAAATAACATACAGGGTTTTTTTGGGGGTGGGGTTCCTTATAGTAGCTAAATACCAGTTTTTACTTGATATGACACCTCCAAAAATGGTAGAAGTTAAAAACCCAAATTTTGAACATTTTAACTCATATTACTAAGTATACTGCACACTTAAAATTAAATCAACTACTGCCTCAATGATAATGTCAAATTATGAGAAATACATCCTTAATCTCTCCAAATCTCATGAAAATACACTGCTCTTACCATTCCCATGTAAAAACTCTGAGGTTGGTATTACTTTGTACTAGTTTCATTTTTTTCTTTCTTTTATTTTTTAATCTTCACCCAACAATATGTTTATTGCTTTTAGAGAGAGAGAGACAGAGAAAAACATCAATTGGTTGCCTTTCATAAGCTCCTGGCCGGGGATCCAGCCTGTGACCTAGGTATGTGGCCTGACCAGAAACTGAACCTGCAACCTTTTGGTGCACAGGGCGATACTCCAATCAAATGAGCCACCCAGCCAGGGCTGTACTAGTTTCTTTTCTGATTGGAAAGATGATTATTAAGGTTATGTGTTGAGTTGATGAGTCCTATTAATCTTCCAGATAATGTCTTTGTAAAAGAAAATAAACACAAGCCTGAAGGACTGGCTCAGCTGCCTGTCCTCTGCAGGACTATGAGCACTCCCAAGCCTGTGGCTGAGCTCAGTCTGCCCTTCATGACGGATGGAAGTCTGTTCTTGCCTCTGATGATGGACTTAATAAACAGCACTGGACAAGGGAAAAAAATTAAAAAGAAAAAAAAGTCACATGTATTCTGAATGTCTTTATTCTTCCAAAATGAGGGAGTTTTATAAAGACTGGGAATATTTAAAGTGAATTGTGTAAGAACATATTTATTTGTTTAATTATCTGTGAAAGTCATAGTATAATGAAAATATTGTAATTACACCACTTTTCAAAGAAACACTATGGAGAAAATTGTAAACATCATGTATGGGGGAATTATGCACACAAAGACTAATAGCTACAATAATGTTATTCAGAACTGTGCTGCTTATTTGCCCCTCAGGGGGTAAATTTGGAAAAAATATGTGTAAGGTTTAACCATGTGACTATCATTTAATGGGCATTGTATGCAGAAGTCATACATGCCACAGTGAACATTTAGTGATAATTATTTATTTCAGTTATTCTCCTGCTACTTCACTCCTATCTGCAATTGCCATGCTGTCAAACACAGCAGCCATTGTATGAAACCTGCCCAACAAGTAAGATGTGCTGGCGTTTATAACATAGAATTAGCAATTAGAGATTGTTTTTCTTTCGACGCTTCATTGCTGTGGCCTTATTCTAAAGAGGAAAAGTAAAATAAAATGAGTAGATGAAGTTCTTCTATCCTGAGAATGAGGAATCTCCACTGGTAGTCTTTTTATTAAGTCTTTTACTTGGGGATTATTTGTCAATTATGTAGGAGAAAATGGCTTCTTTTCTGGATAGAAGAGCAATCTGTGTGTTGTTTGTGAACTGTGCTGATGATTCTACATTTGCCAGTTGTCAGTTCTTTTTTTTTAATTCTCACTTGAGGACAGTTTTTCATTGCTTTTAGAGAGAAAAAGGGAGAGAGAAAAGGAGAGAGAAAGAGACATCAATGCAAGAGAGAAGCACTGATTGGTTGCCTCGCATTGGTGCCTAGACAAGGGAACTAACCCGTAACCTAGGTATGTGCCCTCACTAGGAATTGAATGCACAACCTTTTGATTATGGGACAACACTCCAATCAACTGAGCCACACTGGCTAGGGCTGCATTTGCCAGTTCTTTTTATATATTCTTTTCTCATTCTGTTCTAACCCTTAGGAGACTAACTCTTATGCATTGCATCTCCCACGTGCACCTGCCAGTCTCTGGGTACCATGTCATTCCTTTATTTCTCTTAACTTGTCCATAACTCTGAACTGCCACTTTAATAGAAATCTCATTATTTGAACTATCTGAGGTGAATTCTGCCTTTTTCCGAGACACTAGCCATAAGTCCTAACGTTCTTAATAATAGTCAATGATACGTGATTTTTAGAATGTTGAGTTGTTGCTTGATTACTGGTGAAATATTGCTGTTGCAGTTATCTGTGCACTATTTATTTCTATAACAGTGTACTGTAGTGGATACCCCGGTACCCTACCGAAAGAAGTGAATGACTGGATTAAGTAGAGATAAAAAGTACTTGCTCTTTGTTTCAACTCAGGCTAACTCTGAGAGTCATCCCAGCTCCAGATCTTGCCATGAATTGGTTAATGCCTTATTACTTACTTCATGTGGGTCAGCTTCTTCCTCTGCCCAATCTGGCAGATCCATCTCCTGAGAGCAACCCCAAATAAATTTTCTGCATGCAACTCTCTGTTTCTAAGCTTTTTTCCCCAAGGAATCCAATCTCGGTTATGCAATGAGTGAGGTCAGCCTGAACCTGAGCCAGTGAAGGAGTATAGCTACAGCCCCAAATTCAGCAAATACTTAGACCATGACTACAAGAATCAAATCCTTCTATAGTCTATCATTAAAAAAAAAATTGTGGTAACCACTAGTACAGCTGTTACTGATGTTACAGAAATAGCCAATGGTATTCTGGAACAGCCATGGGGTTTGATTGCCTGCCGCCAATAAGCGTGACTCTCTAGGCAAGAGTGGTGAAAAAGGAAAGGGGTTGTTTTTTTAAAGGTTATACAGATTTTAGAATGATGGCAGATTTCTGCCATTAAGTCCTGCTTTCTTTATAAACACCCAAAAACAAGTAGTCCTGCCTCCTTTTGCCAAACCAGGCCAGTTTCAGAATATGCCATTCAGAGGCACCACCTTTCAGAAAAGCAGAAGTCTGAAGCTCAGCATTCCCAGTTACAAGCAAGCATCTCTCATGTCTCGGTGTGACTGGCAGACAGGTCCCCTCGGCTCCACCAGCTCTGCTGCCATCTTCTGCAGGCAGACTTCCAGGTTAACCCCCTGACCTCATGGCAGCCTTCTCTGCAGACCTCTCTCCAGACCTCATAGCTGACTGACCATCAGACTTCCTGCTCCAATTTTAAATCTTGGCTCAGAACTTCCTTCGTGATCTAACATTGGGCTCTTCCTAGAGTGTGTTAATGTCCGCCCTTTTGGTCAGCTTGCCATTGTCTTTGACCCTCTTTTGGCTGCCATGTTTAGTCAGGGCAAGAGTTCCTAGTGACACACAGGCATCTGGGGAGGGCATCTACCCCTTTCCCCTGGAGCTCACACAGGCCTGTATGAGCTTCCTCCTGGCTATGTCATGAGTCACTTCGTAATCTCATGGTCACTACACAATTCTACAGCTTCTGAGATCTTCCTTTCAGTAAGGCATGGGCTGTTAACCTGCCTTTGTTTTGCAAAGTGTCTTAAATTCTGTGCTTTCTGCTCTGTGGGCACCTTCCCTGCGCTCTTCATGCCCTCCTGCAGGATTTGGGGGTGACATTGGGGCTCTCTCACCCTCGGGGACCCATGCTTTGTACCCCATTACACTGGGACTAGAAAATACACTTTCTCCTTTCCAGTGTTAGAGCTCTTTTTATTAGGCAACCCCAGAGAATTACTTCAGTCTTGGAGAAACTGTGTTGTGTTCCATCAGGGACTGGGTGGGTAGACATTTGAATTGTACCAAGCAGTTACCTCCCAAATCATCTCTCTTGTCTCCTGTCTTTATTATCCCTTATTTCAAGAATGTGCTTATCACCACCTGTTGTAATGGGTTTGTTCCATGAAACCAAATGAGAGCATAGGTTTCTACCTGAGGCAGCCAGCTTGTTATGATTCTTAGGAGTGAAGCAAGTCAGTCTTGAAAGAGAGCTGATAAAAAGCAATCACTGAGTCAAAAAAAATTCAGAAACAGGTTTAAAGTGTGAATTGCAAAAGTAAGAATAATGATAGGGATGGGTTGGGGCAAAAGAAGGTCAGCAACAAATGAAGAGAATTCTGGACATCTACACAAAAACTCTTGGGCTTTAGAGACTTGCCTATGAGTGTGTTGATAAAGGCGGGTAAGGCAGAAAAATTAAGAAAAGATTATTACTATCCTCATAATCTCTCTTCTCCCAATGACTCCTGAGGCAAGAATCATTAGTATGCTGATGATTGCTTTCAATGAGGAGCCAGGGAGGCTCACAGGAGCTACAAACAAGGTCCTCGGTGCAAGCTACTACAGTCAGCTAGAATGGGTGACAAAACCAGAGCCTTAGCAGCGCAGAATGGGAAAGGAGGAAGCAGAATGAAGAAGGTGGGCACAGAGCCTTTAAATTTATGACTATGTAATTAGCATCAAGAAAGAATGTCAGCAGAACATGCATATAATATAACTGAGTGTCTGATATTACATTTTAATGAATTAAGTCTATTGAAATGACCAATAATAATTATGTCTTCTTTATAAAATCAGCCCCACACAACTCTTAGTAGACTCTTTCTATGTATAACAGTATGAAATGAAATCAAAACAGAGAAAAAAGATGACTATAGTTAGTGATTGAAAAAAACCCTAAATGACCAATTTTCTTTGGAAATATATGTTTAAACATCATAGCTTAGAAACTCACATTAGTCCGTGTTTCAGTGTTTGAAAGTTAGCAATAGAAAAATGCAATTTTCTTTGCAATGATAATATTGCTTAACCTACTTAATATAAACAAAAGATACAATTGCTCAATAACAAAATGTGTTCATTTACCTCCCATTCTCCTCAGCAGTCTAGCTAAAAAAAAAGAGTAATCTAAGGTTAGTCTTTCACGGAAATGCTTTTTTAATGAAAAATAAATCTATTTTAACTAGTACTCATTTAAACAGATTTAGAGTAAGAATCCTCTTTGAATTCAGGATAATAACTTGAGGTCGATTCTAAGTACTTTTTATCTAAACAAATTTTTACCAAAAGATTTGTTACTCCAGCAGGCCAGAATTAGAGGGATTGACCCCACAAATATGGATACTGAGAAACACTAGGAGACTTACTCACAAAACAGTCTTAATGAACTACAACTAACTGTAATAACCATTTTTCAAGGTGGTTTCTGCCCAATTTAATCACATCCATGGAGGTAATATTTTTAGGAAGGGGTGACCTTCAAGTTTTCTTTCATTTTAGAAAACATCTTCCAGATATTTTAATCTCATAATGCTCTATACAGGTGGCCATGTTTTCCCACAGCATTGCAATAAGGAATAGCAGGTTTGTGTTCCATTTTCCTAGGAAGGCTGTTGACAAGGGTAAGGCACGTGGTACCTCCTATGGTATGCTTCTCCCATACCAACCCATTCCTATTATGGGTGTGGGGAGGGGCCACGGAAGCCTGAAATCTGAGATGCCCCAAGATTTCCACCCCATTGTGTACATGCCTGGAGAAACTTTCCACTGGAGTGTGAGCAAGACCTGTGAATACGATGGGATTGTTTCTCCTTTGAATAAGTTGTACAATGAAGCAAAAGTGATGAGATTGTCACTCCTTACTCCTACTGCACTTAAAGAAGAACACTGGCATGTTGTGAAGAGGGTCATGTAGCAGGGAATAGTAGGTGGCTTCTAAGAGCTGAGGGCCTCAGTCCTACTAGTGTAAAGAACTGAATTCTGACAACAATCACATGAGTTTGGAAGAGAATCTCAAGCTCCAGAAAAACAATCTCAAGTCCAGATGATGCTTTGGTTTTAACCTTATGAGATCATGAGCAGAGGTCTCAAGTGAGATGCCTGATTTACTGGAGATAATAAATGGATGTTGTTTTAAGTTGCTTAGTTTGTGTTAATTTGCTACAAAGCAACAGAAAAGTAATACAGGGTGGGGGCATGGGAATGGTTGGGATGTTGGATAATGTTAATGATGCTCATGTGGTATGTATATAAATTATTTGGAGTTTC
>PVKM010020450.1:0-23345 GCA_004027735.1 Carollia perspicillata | reverse complement strand
TTCATTATGTAGCATGCTCTATTAGTATCAGTAAGAACAAGGCCCATTGTTTGCTGTGGTGTATCAATCTAAACGTTCCACAGCAGCACATCCATTTGTGCTCGTTGCCTGAACCTTCCTGGAGGGTTACAGAAATTAAAGCTTGCTATCCACTGTGAACAACCATAAAAGGAAATCTACCCAAAGTTATTAACTTCCTCAAGGGGCTAGAATCAAGTCCATCGGTGAAGGAAGCCCCAAATACTTTTCTTGCTGATGCATGACATAATATAATATTACGTGATACCGTACCATGGTTGAGACATTAACATAACCGTGTTTCATAAATGAAAGCTGTATTTGCTGAATTCTCCGAACAAAATAAAGTGTCTTCTTGAGCTCCGAAAGAACTTCCTGAACATTAACGTAGTCTACTTATTGCAGAAATAGCTTAAGGTTATTTGCTACTAAGAAGTAAGGCTGTTTGGCTTTCCATAGAATTGAATCTGTAGAATTATGAAGTGAGCTGTTTTGTGAATATTTAATTTTCAGAACTTTGATCTACTGTATATTAGGCACTTATGTATTTATGGATAACTTTAAAATTTAATAAGGCTCAATTGCAAAACCAGCTGTGGTCCATTTGCTATAAGGGCCTTTAATCACAGTTGTGGTAAACATGAAGCTCCAGTAATCTGATTATCAGAGGCAGACTTTATTTTCCAGTTAGAATAGCCCAAAGGGACATGGTCTTAGGGTCAGGACATTGTGCAGCAGGCAACACCAAGTGAAACAAATATCAATTTAGACCCCCCTAAAGTATCATTGGGAGCCTATTTGCAGTTGCATTGTTTGCTTATTTTTAGAATATGTGTAAATTAGCTCCTGGAATGGGAGGAACAAATGGCTATGTATAAAGAGAGAGTGAAATATGTTCAAAGGAGTGTCACCTGATTGAGAAGGGAGAAGTCGAAGTAAAATGAAATAGAGCAAGTAAAGGCATAAATCACATAAGAGGAAAAAAAGTTCCACGACGAAAAAAGAAATTAGCAAACAATTACCCATGGAACTACATTCTGAAATTGTTTCTTTCTGCAAACGTAGATAGAGTTGTTTGCCACGGTGGGGGGCAGAGTGGAACTGAGAGATCGGAGGGCTAGTAGATATAGGGCTCCCAGGCCTGATTCTTCCAGCTCCGCCCCAATCTGTTATAGGACTAGGAACAGCTGATATATTTTATCAAGTTCCTGGTTGTCTTTTTTTAGGTGCTGACAGAACTACTTTGAACTATATTTGTTATTTTCCAATTACAGTTGGCATACACTGTTATATTAGTTTCAGATATACAGCATTCACATAACTTAGGGAGTGATCGCCCTGGCAAGTCCAGTACCCAATGTGACACCAAACACCGTTATTACAGTATCATTGACTATATTCTCTGTGCTGTACTCAGCCTCTCCTTGACCATTCTGTAACTGCCAAGTTGTCCATCTTAGTTTCTTTCCTTTTCACTCATTCCCCCCAACGTCCCTCCCATCTGGCAATCATCAAAATGTACATTGCCTTTATGAATTTGTTTCTGTACTGTCTGTTTTTGTTGTTGTTGTTGTTTTTAGAGTCTACATGTAAGTGAAGTCCTCTGGCTTCTCTCTTTCTCTGCCTGACTTATTTCACTCAGCACAAAATCCTCTGGGTTTTCTTATTAGTGAAATGGAGTTGGTACTCTCTCTGCCCTCCTGGAAAGGTATGGTCCACATGCCCCTTCGATTCCTTCAAGATCCAATAAGTCGCCATCTTTTCTGAGAAGTGACTTTCATGGCAATGTCATTGTTTCTTCTGTCCTCCCATCAACCTTGCTGAGACAGCCACTGCGTCACAGGACACATCATGTATCCTGGGTTCTTCCCTGAGTATATCTGGTTCTGAATAAGTAGTATATGTACACTTGCAGAGAATGTAAAGACTTTGAATTGCTATTGCCTACCACTGCGCTTGACAAATGGTGGGTCTGGTGCGTGGTTGCACACATTTTGAAAAGGGCTATGAAGCTGTTTAGAACTAAGCAATTCAATGTCCTCACACAAGCTGTGAAAGATTTATATTGGAGGAAGTTTGAGTTCTCTTTTCTCACTCTTAAAAGTAAGTGATTATTATTATTTTTCACCATTTATGTGCTGATGGTTTTATGTTACATACTGTTCTAGAGCTTTATAGTCATTGCACTTAGCCATAACTAGGCCAATTTAGGGAGCTTTAATCATCTCGCTTTTTACAAATGAGATAACGGAGACTTAGAAAATGTGATTGTCTTGTGAGGAGCAGATGGCAGAGCTTCTATGTAAATTAAGGTCCCCCTGACACCAAAACACATGTTCTCATTCACTAGTTAAAAATGCATAGAGAAAGACCCTTTTATGTGTGTGGGATCAAAGTAACACGATTGACTCCGTGAAACACATTGTATAGAATGACAAAGGTTTAGGAAGTCACACCATCAAAGAATAAATGGCCAAGTGAGAACTGCCTATACCACTCACAAAATGCATCGTTTTGATGACTACAGTCTTAACATGACAACACCCAGCAAGGCACAATCCACATAATGTTTGTTTCACACTCCAATTAATTTATTATTGAAGCATGGCGCTAAACAGCTCAGAGATCACTGTTTTTGCTTTTGATTGTAGAATCTAAATAGATGGTGTTGATATACTTAGGGTTTGTACCTAGATATTTCTTTTTAATGTCATATAATAAGGCAGCAGTTTCTTTTCTTTAAGACTTTATTTATTTTTAGAGAGAGGGGAAGGAAGGGAGAAAGAGAGGGAGAGGAACATCAATGTATGGTTGCCTCTCATGTGCCCCCCACTGGGGACCGGGTCTGCAACCCAGGCATGTGCCCTGACTGGGAGTTGAACCAGTGACCCTTTGCTTTGCAGTCCGGTGCTCAATTAGCACAAAGCCAGTACCTCCCTCATTCTTAAGTCCTGTGTGTACTTCTTCAATGCTGGCCCAGGCCCTGACCACCTCCAGTAAAAGAATCCCCACTGTTTTCTTGGAATCTCATCTCCTCTTGCCCAGTTCTATTGGGCTTTGGTGGACATATAACATTGTATTAGTTTAAGATGTACAACGTAATGATTTGATATATGTACACAATGCCAAATGATTATCACAGCAAGTTCAGTGAACATCCATCACTCATTGTTGCACAGTCTTTTTTTTCTTGGGATGAGAATTTTTAAGACTGGGCAATTTTCAGACATGCAATACCATGTCATTAACTATACCATGCTGTATATTACATCCCCAGGAGAAGGAAACTGAATTCACTATAGCCTGAATGTGTCCATTTAAGTCATTTGGGAAACATTTGACTTTGATTTGAAATTGGAAAATAGAAGGAAGATGCCTGGGGTGTTCCATCATCTCAAGGATGTCTGCACAGCACTACCAAGTGGTACTATGAGCCCGCGGGTGGCACTAATGGGACCTAAGTGGTAGATTTGAGTTTACTTCCAAACAGTTTTCTACACTCCATACCATGACCGCAGGACACATTGTTTTCTCTAGTTTTTTTTTTTTTTTAAGATATGCAAAACACTGATTATCAAGGAGCTCAAAACAGCAGAAATTTTTATAAAATGACCACTGAAATATGAGGTCTGTCCAGAAGGTATCCAGTCATGTAATATAGAGAATAGAGACATTTATTGAAGAAGATGCAAGATACAAGAACTATTATACACAGAACAATGATGCCTTAGTCCTCTTCAGAGCAGGAACCTTGGGACCTCACACAGTTCTCCCAATAGCCATCAGATGCCCTATTATATTTTCCTGTATCTCATCAATGCTCTGAAATCTCTTCCTTTTTATTTATTTTTTATTTTTTTAGTTTTATTTTTTAGAGAGAGAGGAAGGGAGGGAGAAAGAGAGAGAGAGAAACACAAATGTGTGGTTGCCTCTCACGTGGTTCCTACTGGAGGACTTGGCCTGCAACCCAGGCATGTGCCCTGACTGGGAATCGAACCGGCAACCCTTAGGTTCGCAGCCCACGCTCAATCCACTGAGCTGCACCAGCCAGGGCTTGATATCTCTTCCCTTTTAAAGGTGGTTTTAGTTTTGGGAAAAGTCAGAAGTCTCAGGGCATCAAATCTGGGCTGTAGTGGGGCTGAGTCACCTGGGTGATTTGATGTTTCACCAAAGAACTCTGTACAAGATGCAACACACGGGAGGAAATGTTGTGATGAAGCTGCCAATCAACAGTTGCCCATAGCTGCAGCCTTCTGAATCATCCAAATAGTTTCTGTATGGGAATGTTCAAACTTAACACAAAATTTGTTGCAGATTCATTGCCCTGCTCACTCAGTCATTTTGAATGTGAAGGCCACACAGTACACATGCTCACTGAGTGGCATCTATTTGCCTCGCTGACTAGTACAGTGAAGGTGTCATTGTCCACCCATGTGCATTCTAGTCCCCTCTCCTTGGCTGTCCAGGTTACACTGATGTCATACAAACCATTCTTGTCAGATTAACAATGGCTTTCCTGGACAGACTTTGTATTACTGGAGTCGTAAGTTTTATCTCTATACAGAATGTTTTTCTATAACCTTGGTGAAGGCTAAGTATATATAGTGGCAATTTTTATTATTATTTCTATTTTTCCCCAATTCTGTATTTATGCTTCTGAGCTTCCTTTCCATCTTAATGAGTGTGAAATACTATGATTGTTGTAATATCCATGTGAAACTAGCCAAGGTAAGTATTATAATGGAGTTGTCACAATATAATTTACTGTGTGTAGATTTGCTGTAGTGTATATTTAGTCTAGGAAGGCCCAATACTGGAGGGCACTAAATTTCCATTGGCAAAGCATTTCTAAATTATAAAAACAGTCACAGGATCACCACATGCAAAAACTGCTGCGTATTCCACCCATTTCTGGAAGGTAATGGGATGCACATTTGTATTCAAGGTGGCAGTAAGCGCTGCCGCAAAGAAATGTATTTCACAAAGCTTAAGCCCACATTTTCCTGAACAACTGTTTTGCATTGATTTAAGTAATGTCTACTGACATATTTTGGAATCAGTGTTCCATAGAAGGCCCTTTGCAGTAAATTGCCCTTTCGAGTTATTTTCATGCAACTTGCAGTTTGACAAAGCAGTTGTGGCAAACTGTTTCTGAAATAGCCTGGGGGAAGGAAAACACACCATTCCGTCCATGGGGAGGCTAAGCAGTCTCAGGAGGTTTGACTTTGTATTCCCATGTGAGCCTGGAGACTAAAGACTTGCGTCTGTTTCCCCTCTGCTACATATGACTGGGCCTGCGGGAACTGGGGCACGACATGGAGCTCCTCCATGCTGAAGGGCCCTGCTCTCCTAATTGGGTATGCAGCTGAGCAATGCCCCTAACGTGTCTGTTGATAAGACATGTCAAATAGTGAAAGAACTATGGGGAAAAAAACACACCATCACATCAAAATCCTTGCAATTATTTTTGAAGGTTCTCTGTGAGGGGGCTCTGCCCACAGGGCCAGCCCCCCAGCCATCATGGATGAGAATAAGTCTACCAAGACATGATCTCCTTGGGGAGGAAGGTAGCCGATCTTTCAAAGGAGAGTGACCAGGATCCTTTTCCTCAACGGGCTTTTATTGGGTTAAATTTGCCCAGGAATACAGGTAAAGCTCTTCAGTCATTGTCAGGCAGTAAGGATCAAACAATAGATAATACACAAAGAACTATGAGGGCTTATTCTGAGTAAGGGTCAGTTAGCTAAAGGGCTATAAAACTTTGGGAAACAAACTTATTTCCTGCTCGGACCCTTATCAGAAAATTGAGAGTTTTCCTAGCAAAGCAGGCTTAACAGGATTTTATGCATTCTTTCTAAGGCCTGATCGCCCCAGGGAACCCGCCTTTTCCAGCACAAGGCCGCACCCATCTCCGGCATTGTTTCAGGCTTAAGTCAGGCAGGGGCAGTAAGGCAGCCAAGAGATTTGGAGACTTCTTGCAGACAGAATGAGGACTCAGGCTTGGTCAAAGACGAGGGGCAAGGGTCCATCACCCCTTTTTCTATAGCCCCCCTCAAGTCCTCCCCGGAGGGCCCCTTCATGATCATGC
The DNA here is from genome assembly GCA_004027735.1 of Carollia perspicillata. Classification (NCBI taxonomy): domain Eukaryota; kingdom Metazoa; phylum Chordata; class Mammalia; order Chiroptera; family Phyllostomidae; genus Carollia; species Carollia perspicillata. The sequence goes on along the minus strand of PVKM010020450.1, from coordinate 17,239 downwards.
CTGTCTTAGGGCATCCCTCCCTTCAGGAATCTTACCCGTCATTGGCTAATCGGCCAGGCTCGGGGCCAAGCAGAGGAAAGTAAAGGGGGCAGAGGCGGCACCCCTGCCAGGGAGATGAGCTTTGTCTCGTTAGTGGCTTAGGGTCCCAAGGTCTCTCGCTCAGCCTTAGCCACGGGAGGTTACAACTTCTAAAACCAGGCAGGGTGGTTCTCAACAGTTCTCCAACTTTAGAGGCAATAATCTATAACATTTTTCAAATCCATGTTATATCTCATCCCTTTTAAAAATCAGTTGACCTTATAAATTTACCAAACAAGATTCATGTACCTCAATGGTACTTTGAGACACAATCAACCAAAAGATACTCTTTTCTCTAATGTTTGGGATCTGACCTCATTCCAGAGTTAGTGGAGCACGCATTTTTATAGCATACAGCTGGGTCCACAGACCCACCTGGCCCAGGGTTCTCCCAGCCTCCCACAGGCCAGCTGACTAGACCCGGATCTGGAGTTGAGATATGAACTCTGACAACCATGAGAACAACACGGGACACTGGTCCCAGTGATCCTATTTTTGTCCAGGTGTGTAATGGAGGCCCCTTTGTGTAGATGCCCCAGCTCACTGGACATACTCAGTATTTATTTAAAGGAGGCTATTTCTCAAACATGACAGTTAAGTCCATCTGAAAGGTTTCTTATTTTCACCAATATTTTGAGAATGCATATTGTCTAAAACGGTTCAAGTATCTTTTCTTGTTTCTTTTGTGGGATGCACTCATTTTGTTGCTGTGTTCTTGGCCCTACACACAACTATAATGCTTTAGCCCAATGGCACAGGCTCAGCCTTGGGTTTCCCATTAGAGGAAGTCCAATGAGGAGCATTAGATGTATCAAAAGTTAAATGTTTCCAAAAACCCCATTGTCCTGGAAGTATCATGGAAGGCCACCACTATGGGGTCCATTTCTGCTACAGTAGTTAAAGGGAGCAGTCTTTTCACTGCTTGTGTGGGTGTGCATGTGCTATGGTTCACGAATTTCATTGATTTTTCAGAACTCAGGTGCACGACAAACACTGCATGGCTCAGTGAGCTCAGTGAGCTCAGTGCATGGCAGGGTCGGAAAAAAGCAGCAACCTGAATCGCAGATTTGGTGGCTCCGTTGGAGTGATTTAGTGGGTGGCCCCGGACAGGTTAATACAGCTCATGCTGCGCCTGTTGTTCCAAACTTATTGTAGGGAAAACAGCTACTACTCCTCTGGTTCTTAAGGTCTTTGCAAGCCAAAGGCAATGAGCCAGTATCTCCAAATGAGTCCAATGAACTATTAGAAAATGTTTAGAGTATGGCCTGGCACTTCTACAAATTCACTGACTACCAGAGAGAGTCTATGTTTCATTAAGTAGTGGGACGGGATAAAGAAACTCGGGCAAAATCAGGCTGAATGAGACCAACATTCATTCACTCACACATTTAACAAACATTTATCCGACTGCTGTTGTGCCCTGTGCTCGTTTCTGGGATTATGAATAAGATGTAGATGTGACCACGCAGGACTGTGGGAGGCAGTGTGGGAGGCAGGAGTATGAACAGACAGTGACGGTAGAGGGGAGCAGGGGCCCGGGAGCGTGGAGGAAGGTGAGTGGCCTTTTCTGGGAGGTGAGACAGGAGACTGAGGCCATCCGAGGAGGAGGCACACAAGGGAAGGGCAGGCAGGCAGAAGGAAATTGTTCATGCAAACGCACGACGTGTTCAGTGGAGCACAAGATGATGAACAGAAACAGTGGGAAAAGCTGCATGTAGTCCTAATATTGGCAGAGTTGCTCTGAAAGCTTTGCCACATTATTAAACCTAATTTTTTTAAGGAAAGAATATTGAAGTCTTGAGGCCTGCGTTTAGGGTTTGATTTAAAACCGAGTGTCTGCCTTAAAGATGAAGACAATGGTGCTCCTCTCAGCCTTGCCTTGGCTTCTCACCAGACAAAGAATGCAATGCAAATCCCTCCCCGCTGCCTGAGATGGACACATTCTTGTCCCAGCTCAGGCTGCTGTAACAAAATGCCCCAGACTGGGTGGCTTCTCGACAACAGACATTTATCTCTCACAGTCCTGGAGCCACGCACGGTAGGGTTCCGAGGAGGAGTTCCTCTTCTGGGCTGCAGGTGACCTTGTTCTCACTCGGTCCTCCCACAACAGGCAGCAGGGATGGGGGAGGCTCTCTTGTTGCTGTTCTTACAAAGACATTAGCTCCATTTTTGAAGGCTCCACCCTCACGACCTAATTTCCTTCCAAGAGCCCAACCTCCTAGTACTTTGGGGATTAGGTTTTCTACATATGAATTTTGAGGGGACACACCCGTTCAGTCCACAGCAGCCCCCTCCTCTCTCTTCCTACATCCACCCTGCTCCTTCATGTGTTCCCAGCCTCTCTGACTTGCTGAATTTTCCTGGTTTGGGCCTTTGCATTTGCTGCTCCCTCTGCCGAGAACATACATCCCTCTTCATTGACATGGCTTACTCTCCCCTGGTGTCCTTCACTCTTGGCTCGAAAGTTACCTTCAGAGGACCTTTAGTGATGGCTCACTCCAAAAAGCGTCTGTCATTCATCCTCACCCCCTTATTCTTTAGAGCGTCATTATTATTTGGCATTGCATAATGTGCCAATGTATATTCTGAACACCTGACCCCTGTAGTACATTGAACTGTGACCCTCCCCCCAAAACATATGTCCCTTACCTAACCATGGGGAACACATGAATGTGACCTGATTTAGAAGAGGGATCTTTGCTGTTAGGGACTTGAGATAAAGCCGTCCTGGACTTAGGGTGAATCCTAAATCTAACAACCAGTGTCTTTTTTTTTTAAATGTTCATCACTATATATATATTTTTTTAATATTTATTTATTTATTTATCTTTAGAGGGGAAGGGAAGGAGAGAGGGAGAAAAACATCAATGCATGGTTGCCTCTCCTATGTCCTGCTGGGAACTGGCCTGCAACCCAGGCATGTGCCCTGACTGGGAATTGAACCACGATCCTCTGGTTCCCAGGCCCGCGCTCAATCCACTGAGCTATGCTGAGGGCACAACCAGTATCTTTATTAGAAAAGGGAAAGGGAGGAGATAGAGTTCTGGACTCTTCTGCCTTTTACTCATGATGATGATGATGATGATGATGATGATAACGGGGGCTGATATTAACATAAAATGGAAGCTAACATTGCTTTCATTTTCTCCTTTAATGCTCCTAACGACCCCATGAAATGGTAAATGATTATGATCCAGTTTTACAATTGACTAAATTGAAGCTCAGAAAAGTCTCAGTGACATGCCCTGAAATCACATAGCTACGCGGGTGCCTCCTCAAGCAGAACAGAGGCCCCAGGTGGGGCCCCAGCGTCTTGGAAGGCCTCCAGCTCATTCTCCATGCTCCTGGGACAGCTCTGCCCTCCAGCACTGGCGTTCAGAGTGCGGAAAGAAGAAACTTCCGCGGGAGGCTAAGACACGTAACTGATGCAGTAGGTGTTTTTTTACACTTTATCTCCTTCAGCCCCCTCGACACTTGTGCGAAGTTGCTATCGTTCCTTCACTTTATACATAGGAAAATGGAGATTAACACAAAGCTGGAGAGAGATGAGTGGCATGTGGCGGTCGCCTGGGATTGACTCGAATGTTCCTGATCTTTCCACGATATAGCACTTTCAGACTACACACACCTGTGCTCACAAGTTACTCCAACTCTTTCAGGCCCCACTTTGAGCATGCAGGTGCTAGTTCCTAGAACTCCACAACTATACCGAATTCACTGGCTTTTTTCATCCACACCCTCTCTGCTCTTATAGGCAAGACTGTGTTTTGTCCCCATCAGCCATCCCGCAGTGCTTGTTCCCCAGGAAGCTGAGTGTCTTGACGTTTCCTTTCCTCAGAACAGCGGAGGAGGATGTGAACCAGGGACTGTTGTGGTCTCAGTGCTTCTTCCAGCTTAGCAGAAACTTGAAGTTGCTTGTATATTTGTCTCCCACATCCCCTTTATTTCCTGACTCTGCTTCTTCACAGCTTTGTGAACCCCAGGAGACCTGGGAATAGCACTCCACAGCAAGATAAGTGCCTCTAAAGAAAGGTCAGTCTGCCCAGAGAAGCCTATAAAACCAGCTATTAAAAAGCACGCTTTGTTGTGGCGAGTGCAGATAACACTCTGTCCTGCACATCCTCCTCAATCTCTGCTCCCTGCCACAGTAAAAGTATTCTCAGTCCTAGAGACTTCCCAACTCTGCGACCATTTCTACCAAGGGTACGGCCAAGCACTATTCTATAGGTCCGGATTTCTTATGCTTTGTCATAGGAGGAGAAAACAGCAGATCACTCTGTACTAGGGATGATTAATTTTTAGATTCTTTATATAGTTCCTCTAAGATTGGCAGATTACCTCAAACCATTATTTTAAAGGAAACAGGCTAATGTCTTTCATTATTATTATTATTATTATTATTATTATTATTATTATTATTTTACAAATTAGTCATGTACCTGTGTTTCTGTTGTATCCAGTAACATCCATACTGAGTCACTTGATCGGAACTTACAGTCTAGGATCTTGTGTTTGTGGTTTGAAGTATTTATCACTAATTAATAACATCAGAAGCTTGTTTTTCTCCTAGTAAACAGAATTTGGGGAACCAAGCATTGAACTGATCTTTCCTAATCACATGATTTATTAATATAATTTTACCACATTAATTTTATACCTCCTAGCTATAAAATTAAGAATACCTACATTTTGTAACACATGAGCTTTAAGAAATAGCTCTTCCTGATGTTTGATCTTCACAACAACCTGGTGGACAGACAGAGCTGTACGGGAATCAGCCGCTCTTACACACAGGCCCCGCTGAGGGAGGGGCTTGCCTGGCTATGTGAGTATCTTAAATGCAGCTGAAATAAGAATCTCTCAACTGATATCTTTTCTCACAATCCAGCACTTTTTTCATTCTTTCATTCTTTCATTTTGCACTTCTGCCTCTGTTCTTTAAGGCTGTCTAGCACTTAGGGAGGTAAGAGAAAGAATCCCGGGGCCAGTGAAAGGAGCAAAGGCATGAAGGCCAAGCGGTGCTGGGCCAGGCTGGATATTTTGTATAGGCTGTTTAATCCCCGTGAAAGAGTCTCGCCTGCCCTCTCCAAGAGAGCAATTGAGAACTTTAAAAGCTCCATGCTTAACAGCTTTTGGCAGAGTTGCATCCTTGCCAATGAAAGAATAATAATGAAATTTTTATCAGGCTGTCAAGGATGTTTAGTCTTCTGAAGCAGCTGACAGTGCTCGGCTGCATCAGACCATCACATGTCCGTGAACTGTGGCCAACTCCAAAGACCATTTAATTACTCGGTAGGGAGAGTTCCTTGTGTCCTCATGGCAGGGAGATATGAGACTGGCTGCAGAGCTGGTACAGGTAGAAATGATAATTATTCAATACTGGGAAATAATCCATAAAACCTGGAAGAGCCAAAGAGTTCCAGTTAGACCCCTGTCGGCATTACCATCTAACTCAATGTACTCCTCTTGAATAATCTAAGTGCATTTCTCTGTTTTGCACATATAATTGTGCCCTTATAAAAATCTTTCAGAGTATGAACTTAAAGATAATTTATTTTCAATTTTGTATATTGAAGGATACATTTGTATATGTAGCAATTTACTCAAATACATATATTGGTATATATCATATAGATGATAAAAACAATGGCTTATATTTACATGATTTTTTTTGTTTCTGACTTTTAAACCTTCAACAATGTTCTTGGGTTACACAACTATCTGAAGAGGCAGTAAGCCACCCTAAGTGAGCCTCCGAAGCACTTTAAATTGTGGTAAGGATGTCTCTGTGCGTGGAAAGTGACAAAGGGGGCGGTCTTTGGGACGAGACGTAGCTGTGTGAGGTTCCTGGCTTAGGCAGACTTAGAAAACTTGTGAACTCTATTTTCCTTTAAATTAAAAAAAAATGTGTTTATAGTATACTTTTGCAACATTTATTGATGTGGACACCAGCCCTCAGCGTCCACGTCATTGTGGATGAACTGAGACAATCACACAGACTACTGAGTCTGGTGGAGGTAAAAGGACAGCATGGCTTCTCTCTCAAGGGAATCAAAAGCCTTGGTCCTTGCAATGACCAGCCTTTAGTGGGTTTCTCAGCACATTACCTGATGGTCCTCATTTACTATGCACAGGTTGCTTACAGAAAACAAAGAAGCCAATGCCGCTAATCACAACAGGGAAGAGGGATATTTGCAAATGAAAAGGCAAAAGTGGTTGAAGCTTCCTTGGAAGCTTTAGCATGGATTTTAGAAAGTTATTTTGCAGTAATTGTTTGCCACTGGGGGCTGGGCCCATGCCACCACGCAGAATGGTCTCCTACAATTTATCTGTCAAAAAAATCATGATAAATGCAAAGACATAGTTCTCCTGAAATCTTCTATTATGCAAAAGGTAGTCTACCATGTAGATAACCATATACAGCTTTCTTTTTCTACTAGAACTTATAAGAATATATATCTGGGACCATGTTTAGGGTAGGGAGGTTTAGTGGTCAAGATTTGACCCATCAGAGACAGATGAGGTTATTAGCTTTAAGGAATTATGTGAAATGAACAGTAACTATAACAGAAAGCTGGTTTTAGCAGAAGCCGAATAGATGGATTTATTGAAGGAGGAGGGAGGCTAGAGACAGATAAGCTGGTGAAGAGAAATTGTCAGTAAGGTTATGGAATGGAATTTAGCGTGTTTTCATTTATCAGAGTCTTCTCATTTTTTTGTGACCATCGAGGTTATAGTAGCCACCTTAGGTGAGGAAACCAGCTCCTACTTTCAGTGTTCCTTATTCATTTAATTAAATCTCTTCTACTGATTAAGTTTTCTGGCACTTAGTTGAAATTTAATCTTCACGGTCATTGGATCAGCAATTAACTCCTTTCTCCACTGGCTATGCCCAAAGGGAAAACTTAGGTGTCTTCTCTCGGACCACATCTGTGATTGGCTGTGACTGTGAAGAGCTAGTGATGAAATTCATAGCAAAATTCGCAAGAAAGTTTTGTGAGCAGCAGCATCTCTTCCCTGCAGAATTTTCTTGTAGTAGACAGGTTTAAGGGGATATATAGGCACTAAAATACCATGAATCGAAAGTGGAGAATATGGGAGGCTGTCATTAGGAATTGGACTGCTGCAGTGGAACATTGTTTGATAGGTGGTCAGCTTGCCTTTATTGAAATAAATCCAGGCAAATAGGGTTGCTTGTAATTTGGGGTCTCACAGATTGGCGGCAGTGGAAGGGTCATCTCTGAGGTCATCAGGCTTAGCTTCCACATTTAACAGATAAGCAAAGAGAGCTCCGGGGGGACACGGCTCCAGTGTATCATATCCTGCCGGAATTCTGTTGTCCTGAAGCCCATTTAATCTGGGACTTTCTCCCCATGAGTCCCATTGCCCTGTGCTCAAATCCAGCCTCCACTTACTAGCTGAGCAAGGCACTTGTCTATGCTTGGATTTCTCCTCAATAATGGAGAGGTAATAATAATATACAAGTCATTTAACTTTCGTGAGGAGTAAAATGAGTAGTTCTCGTGTGTCTGACAAATGAGAAATATATATAAGTATGGCTACATTTGTGCTTGTGGTTAATATGTAGTGTCAGACTGAATGGAGTATTGCATTGTTTTCTCTAGCTCATTGACTCTCACTGGGGTGATTTTGTCCCCAGGGGACATTGGGCCATGCATGGAGATATTGTTGGTTGTCATAGCTCCAGGTTAGAGAGTGTTTCTGACCTTTAATAGGTAGAAGCCAGGGATGCTGCTAAACATCTTTAAATGAATAGTTCAGGCCCCATAACAAAGAATTTTCCGGACCAAAATGTCAATTGTGCTGAGATGGAGAAGCCCTGTCCTACTTTGAAAAAAAGTAGTAAATTGAACCTAGGCTACAAATTAACACGCTTTTTGAAAAGAAAAATAAAGATACTTCAATAATAATTCTGTAAGTGGGAGAGAACTCTAGTTTCAACCATGTCACTGCATACGTGCTGGCCCAGCTCGTTAGGGCTCTGTGTCAGAGTTACTTACCCATTGCCAACTTCCCCTCCCTCTGCCCCCAGCAATTGGTAGTTGGGATTGTTAGGAACTCCTGGCTGTAAACCTACGTTGCCCTGGCTGTACTGAGTATTCACTTGGGTTATGTAGAGTGCTGCTACTCCCTCTTTTTTATTTCATAGTGAGTAGGAAAGTACATCTTACAGTCAGAAGTCCTTTTGGTCAGGGACATGCTTTTCCAACTGTTGAAATTGAAGGCTTTCCCAACCATTTCCATTGATATGGCTTTTCCAGTGTCATCCCTGCCCCAGGATTCCTCTTTTCTTTGGTGCTCTACTGATGCAAGAGGACAGTGTGACCTTGCCTTGATATAATTGGTGACTATTTTTCTCTTTATTAATAATTACTTCTTGTTATTTATAAAAATGAAACATAAAATCTCATGAAATTAGATGTGGTATATCCATTTAGATGGCTATGGTCTGCTGAGAAAGCAGTTTATTGCATATGACTATTTATAGAGTTATGAGATCCCTTTAAAATTGTGAATAACAAGGAGGCCACAGTCCCTGAAAGCCTGGCAAGAAGAAATAATACTTCTAGCTTCACTATTGTGACATCTCATTATGAAGACTATTATCATATAAGAACCTCTTTAAATATAGATTTCAGCATGATACTGTCTACAAAAAAGAGCAATTTTATGTTAAGAAAACACTACTCATACACAAATACAAGTGACATAATATATATACACAGTATAAATATATAGATTTAATGCAAGTATACCTCATTTTATTGTGTTCCACTTTATTGTGCTTCACAAATGTTGTGTTTTTTCCAAATTGAAAGCAAGTCCCTCTGCCAGCAAGAAGATTACAACTGGCTTTGTCATGACATTCATGCTATTGCCATTATCTGGAACCAAATCCTCAGTATCTCCAGGGTATCCAGGTGTGCTTGACTGTATCTGCTAAGCTAAGTCAGATTTAAATCTAAGTCTGTACCTCCAGATTTTCCCCCTTCCTTTCTCTTTTATATTAGCTATTGCTGCAACAATGCTGTGTAACAAACTGCCAAACTACTGGGTTTGCAGCAGCTCGTAGTTAGCTTCTAACTCACAGGTCTGCAGGGAACTCTGTCTCAGCTGATCTAGACTGATGAACCTGGAAGGCTCAGCTGAACACCCCATTTTGTCGGTTTGCCTTCATATTTGTGTGCCCCAGAGTGCAGTTTGAGGGCTTAGTATTGTCATGGTGGATCACCAGAGCATGTGAGGCAAGTTCATTCAACCTCATTAATGTATGTAAGGCCCCTTTTCACATTCCATTCTTAGAAGTTCTATTGGCCAAAGCAAGACACATGGCCAAGCCCAATGTCAATGGGCTGAGGAACTATATTTTCCCCATAGTGAGAAAGAAAAGAGTACTGGAGTAAATATTTGCTTGAAAATATTTTCAACTATCACACCTTCCCCTTATTTTAGGTAAAGGTACATTTGCCCTTTTTTCTTGGAATTTCTGCCTCTTTCCACCCCCAGAATTGAGGCCAGTTATCAGGAAAGCAAACCCATATCTGTGTAGCACTATCCGTCTTGATATTCTATGGCATGCATCTACGTTTTCCCCACTTATAATGATATGTTAATGTATGCATGGATTGGCTAATTTGTTTGAGACAATAATTTAATTATAGACTCAGATGTTCCACAGCATAAACAACTTAGCAGAGAAGGAAGGCTTAAGAATGATTGAAAACTTCAGTTTTGGTACCAGAGTCTAATTATGAAATTATATACCATTTGGGAGATGCAGAAATCTTTTAAGAAAAACAAACATTTTAGAATGTTTCCTGTCTTCTAGAAATCATATTTTAGCAAACAAGAGAAGAAAAATAATACACTCAGTATTTGGAGTCATGGCAAGTCTGTTTCTCTGTTTCTCTCTGTCTTCTGCTCTATTGAATTATATCTTTGTCTTGTTCCCTTGGCTTTTTTTGGACCAGGGTTCAACTTCCCTGTGAAACAGTTCACTTGGCTTTTTTTTGACCAAGACTACACATGCAACATGAAATTATAGAGACCCGAAAGAGTGTTTCACCCTTGTATAATCAATCCCCTCTTTGAATGTGGGTAGAATCTTGGAACACGATGTATCTTTCCAGAGATTATATCACATTACTTGTCAGAGTTAATCTGAAGGCATGGAGATGATCTGTGTAGGCCTAATCTAGTCTAATGATCCCTTGGAAGTATGGAGCTTTTTCCAAGTGCTGGTAGAAGAACAGGCCAGACAGAGTCTAAGCATTGAAATGACTCAATGTACTGTTGAGGTTTGACAATGAAGAACCTTTGTAAGAAGGAATGCAGAACAGCCTCTAGGAGAAGAGGGCAGCTTGAGAGGAGACTGACAGCCAGCAAAGAAACAGGGACCACAAGGGCCTGGATTCTGCCAGCAACTGAAATGAACTTGGATGTGGATAAGTTCCTAAAACTTCCAGATAAGAGGCCGGGCAGCTGATACTTGGTACTTGGATTTCAGTCTTGTGAACTTTTCTGAGAAAACCCAGTCAAGCCTGAGTACAGAAATGTGAAATAATAAAGGGATAATGCTTTATGCTGCTAATTTTCCAGTAACTTATACAGCAGTATAAAGTGAATGTGTCTTAAAACTGTAACATGTGTGTTTGTATGTGCTGCTCACAAAGCTGACTCTATGCCTGTGGTACCTTCTTCACGTGTCAAAGCTGACACGTAGCTCTGACAAATCAACTTCCAGGAACTGATATGTCTCTGTTATTGAATTGGCTTTGCGGTTTACTTGTACAATTTTGTGTGGTCTTGGACTTGCTTTAAGAAAAAGATTAAGTAAAAGGTAAGTGTAAAAGTGAATATTTATTTAGGATAGGAAATTGTAAATTTCAAAGTTAGACATTTTTGAAAGCAGGCCAATTATATAAATATGGAAATATAAATAGTAACATACTTTAAAATAGAGTAACTGCTTTATGCACCTATGTGATATTTTTTTCAAATTTTGCTTGCATAGCATTTGATGATTTTACAATATATTTATAAAACATAGAAAAATAATTCAGGCTTTAAGCAGAGTTAATAGAAATATATTTTTAAATTATAGTTAGGGAGAATTCCTTTTATTTCAAAACTCATTATTTGCAATGTTATATAACTTTTTAGGATTGTTTTCAAATAGAAAATGTCTACTGATTTTTTTCATAAATTGTAAGATTTTGTGATATTTTAGACTTTGATGTGCATTGACCTTAAATTGTCACTGAATTGGCTGTTTTCATTCTTGAAATAATCAGTGATGTTCTCATTTTAGTAGTGTATTAAGTTTTCAATTTTCATCCATATTGGTGTTTTCTGTCATTTCAGCATGAAATTTAAATTGTTTTTCCCAATGTATTCATTTCATTCATTATTCATTCTTCTTTACTACTTGAATCATCAATTCAAGAACCTATTCATTGTTGCTAGTCAAAATAGTATATCTGTCCCACTAGTGATTCCTCCTCTTGATATAATCTAATTTTTTTTGGTGTTGCTAAATTTGCTTCATCATGTCAACATAATTTACTCTGTTCCAAGCTTCTCTTTTGATGTGCAATGCTTCATTTACATCAAAAAGACCTTCATTTCTAGAAGGAGCCTCTGGTATGCAGTATGGCTTCCTTCCAAAAACTTGACTTCTGGTTAACCTTAGTGAGACAGCGGCCTCGCTCCTGCTCATACTCTCTCTATGTGAGCCTTGATGTTGAAGCGATGATGCTCACAAGTTCATCTGTGGCTCATAGTTGAAAAACTGCTTCTTAATCACTGCGTATGTGTGAGGTTGACTATTTTTGTTTTAAAGTTTGTCATGTGGCAGTGTGATTTTATACCATAAAATGTAAGACTTCTTTTCTTAATTATTTGGCTATGCGCCTGTTCTGTAAAGGAAAAGAAAGATTCCTCTCGTGATTACATGTGCCTGGGATTTGCACGAAAATGTATTTAGGGAGGCCACATGGTTTACTGAAAAGAACATTTAGATTTTTCAATCTGATGCCCTAATTAAGCTCAAGGCCTAGGGTCCCCATATGTTATAATAATGTATGGCTATATGCAACTTACTGAAACTTTGTGCACCTCAATTTTATCATGTGTAATTTGGCCAAATAGCCAACAGGATTCTTATAAAGCATATGGAACAGTGTCTAGAAGAGTGTCTGCAATGAGTGTTAGGTCAATCTGAACCTGAATGTTTCACTCGTCTTACCAAGTCCTGTAAACAAAGTCATTGGACATTCTGCACAATTAAAAATATTTCTTACAATATCAAGGACACCAATACTAAGAATTGGAAGAATCCTCAACATTCCATTTTTGGCAGTATAAATGCTGTTTTTTATGCATTGGATGAATTTTGAGATCTACTTGTTTTACAATGTACATAATTGTTTTATAATTCTAATTTTGTGTCTTTAGTCTAGCTACATTCACACAGGGCGCATACTGGCCTGATGGAAGTGCGAGTGAGATTGCACTAAGCTCAGGTGCTGTGACACAGGGCTCAGAAAAACCAGCGTCTAACGTGTGCTCCCTGTCGAGTGTGCATTTATGCCCTGTCCCCTTCCATTACATTGCAGGGAAAACACAGGCCAAGCCATGAAATATTAGGGAGAGAAGTAAATACTAGGGATACCACTGTATAAGCTACAGTTTGTGAGCCAAGGAAAAAATGAGGAAGAGGAGGAAAAGAAATATGGTTTGCATCTCTTCAGAAGAGAAGTAATAGGCTGGAACTAGAAAGAAATGGATGCTCTTTTGCCTTCTTCTCCTACATCGACTGGCATGGATATGGGCTTCAGAAGCCAGGTTTATATGTCCACTGTTTACATTCTCAACACTGAGCATGGCACCTTGCAGTCGTGTGTGGATAATTATGGATGATATATTAGTTTCCTAGTGCTGTTGTAACAAAGTACCATAAAGTAGGTGGCTTCAAACAACATAAATGTATTGGCTTACAGTTCTTTAGCCTACAAGTCCAAAATCAAGGCATTGGCAGGGCCATACTACTCCTGAAGACTCGAGGGAAGAAGCCTTTCTTGCTTCACCTAGTTTCTAATGGTCGCTGGCAAACCTCGGCATTTTTTGGCCTGTAAATACATCACATGAATCTCTCCCTCTGTCTTCTCACGGCCATCTTTTCTATGTGTCTGTTTCTACATTTCCCTCTTCCTATAAGGACTCCACTTATATTAGATTTAAGGCCCACTGTAACCCAATATGACCTTATCTTAACTTGATTACATCTGCAAAGACAAACAGACATGTATTTTTAACAAACACTCTTCAACCCAGGATAGATAATTTTTTGTTTGTTCACTTGTTTCTGGAATGTGCCAAGAGCTGTACCAAACACACACAAGTTGATAAGCTTCTGTTCTTTCCTATATAAATGTTTAAGAGTATTTTGCTCTTCCTCTGGCATCATGAATTTTAATGCGTCAGTGACATTCAGTGCTGCGCAGTGATGTGGGGTGGACTGGTGCCACTATGCATAAGCTATTAGACATCAGATTGAAGCAATCTTCAATAATATACTGTCCAGTGAATTCTGGCTTACAACATGCAAGTTTGAAAATCACAGCAATTTTGAATAGTTTTTACACTGACCAGAACCTTGTTCTACCGTAGAGTTTCAGGAATAAAAGATTACCTGAATTTCCCTGATCCATGTGTCTCAGTTAGTTTGGGATCATCCTGACAAGTGAAAGGTCACTGGTTTGATTCCCAATCAGGGCACATACCTGAGTAGTGGGCTTGGTCACTGGTCAGGGCACATATGAGAGCCAATGGATGGATGTATCTCTCATATCGATGTTTCTCTTCTTCTCTTTCTCCCTCCTTTCCCCCCCATAAATAAATAAGTCTTAAAAAAATTATCTGAATTATCTATGCCAATTTAATCTTTAGTGAGTGGTGCACAGAACAGAACCTGGGTGTCCATTGAATGGCTATTCAGAGTGATTCTGAGGAAATGAGACTCTTCCTGCCTTGTAGAGACTATCATTCCTCTGTGGCCTCACTGTAATTTCACAGCTGTTTTATTTGAGTGGCAAATATTTGAGGGGAAGAAATGGAAGTAACATTTATCACTTCCATTGTGTAGCAGAAAAAACCATAGATTTTTGCATTGGGTGTCACAGGGCTCAACATCTAGGGCTGATATTAACTCTGAGTGAACTATTTATCCTCTTTCTGTTCTGTTTGCTTTATTGTTAACATAGAGATAAAAATATATGTTTCTCATATTGCTGTGCAGAGTAAGTGAAGTCATATATGTACACAGAGTAGAGGCATAGAGTGTTCCTTTCTTTCATCTCTTAGTTACTTGTTATCTGCTGAAATGAAACTTTAAAGAGAAATAAAACAACAGTAAAAAGAGAGAATCACCAAATGCATAATTAAAAATACTCAAATAGAACATAGAATGATAATTTCCCTTCCTGATGTCTGAATCTGTATAACATGTGAATTTACAATAGTATTGCCTACCTTGAAAAATTTCAAGCACTCAGACTCAGCAAGGTACCACCTGGGCACATGGGAGTTAGCATTTGAGCTCTGTTGGCTTGGTCATCCCTTCCCGACTTTTTAAAGTTAAATGAAACATCCAGGAGCTAATGAAACCTCCTCACCTGAGCCCTTCTTGCTCTCACAGAGCCTACTTTGTGAGAGAGCTTTATTGGGTGAGAGTGCTCAGAGATCATCGTCAGTCAGATTAAGGAAAGCCCATGGCACTGGACCTAATCTTTACTCCAATGGATTGCAAAGGAATTGACTCATTGAGGGAGATTATTTGGAGACTTCATTGGACCGACTCCAAAGATTCAAGTTTTTAGGAGTGGAGTAGCATCCAGGATTAGACATTTAAAAAACATCCCAGGGACTGCTAATTTAGATAATATACAGACCTATCTTGAACAGCTATAGAACAGATGGGAAAAAAATGTGGTCAGTGAGTGGGGAACCTGAAGATTGGTATACACTACCTAAAGTAATATCATAAAATATTGAGAACATTTTGTTTTGATAGTCAATTCATATGGAAGTATATTTTTAAAATGTAGAGTTAATGAAGCCATGGGGTTTCCCAGATCGCTGCAGAAATTCAACAGGATATTTCATAAAAATAGAATCTAGAATGCTGACAAATAAAATGATGATGTTTGCACTCCATTTGTCCTAGCTAGCTGAGGTCATCGCACTTTGCAGAAAAAAGGTTGGAAAAGTTATAGAAAAACATTATCCATTAAAAGCATCTAGCAGTGATGGTTTAGCACCTTACGTGGGGAAGCACATTCTATTTGATATTGTAGACCCTGGGTCTTAAATGGAGGTTTCCCTAGCACGGAAAAACACTCCTTTCCAGTGTTCATGGTTCACTGGAAATACACCATGGAAGTTTATTATTTTAACATTACAAATAAAATCTCCAAGAATGAAATCTGCTGAATGGACTTGTCTAGTAATAGGAAGAATACTATGACCAAATTTGATCTTAGAGCCAGAGATTTTGAAATTATTATGTAATCCATTTCATTTCACAAACTGCTATATATGCTAATTACCGAATTAGTTTTTGACTTTGTAAACCTATCTATTGAATGAAGAATCTTGGTCAGCCCGAGAGCTGTGAGGGGAGCAAAACTTACTTATTTTCATCTCTGTAGCAGTACCTGCTTTTCTACAGACTAACTCGGGATGACTAATCAACATGTTGGAGTGGAATGGACTGCTAGAGAGTGGAGTGGGGTGGAACGGAAGACTACAAATGGGTGGAACATAGAGTGGAATGGGATGAACTTAAGTGGAAGGGGCTGGAATTTAAAAGCGTGGAATTGGGTGGAGTGGAGTGGAACAAAATAATATGTCCAAGTTTTGACTTGGACCAACTCCGAGCGAATCAATGACATCATGTTTCAGGGTCGTAAAGGTGGGATCCTGACTCTGATCGGGGGTCCTTCACCAACATTCTGCACTCCGTGGAGACCCTGCCTGCCGCTGCAGACCATCCCCTGCTGGTCAGGGCTGTCTCCAAGGTTTCAGGTGGGCAGCTGCTTGGTTGGCCCCACGGCTCTCCTCGTCTGCACTCTGATAGGGCGCGCCTGCAGACAGTACGTTAGCAGTCCCTTCAGTCGGGCACCTTAGGAACCACGGTAAGCTTAATTTCCTTGCTTGTTAAATGGTGATAACAGTACCTACATCAAATTATTGTTAAAATTAAATAAAAATAAAATTCACGTGAACCCTGTTCATGATAAAGGCTATGTGCTAAGGTGAGTGATTATTTAAAGCACAAGTTTTACTGATATGACATTCAACCTACTTTGGTGATTCTAAAGACAAAGTAGAAATCCACATATGTGTATGCACTACAAAATCACAATTAATGTGTTTGTCTCCCCATAAGTAATTAGATCTAACCTTCTGTATATGATTACAATCCGCACAGTACTATGCATAGTGCTTTGTATGCATTTTGTCATTACACTTACATAGATTCTGTGCAGTAGGTCCTATTCCTGTTTTTTAAAAATATTTTTATTTATTTATTTTTAGAGAGAGGGTAAGGGAAGGAGAAAGAGAGGGAGAGAAACATCAGTGTGTGGTTGCCTCTCACATGGCCCCCACTGGGGACCTGGCCTGCAACCCAGGCATGTGCCCTGATTGGGAATCCAACCGCAACCCTTTGGTTCACAGCCTGCACTCAATCCACAGAGCTACACCAGCCAGGGCCTATTCCTGTTTTATAGATGAAGAAACAGGGTAAGTTAAATTATCCAGAGATACATAGTTAGTGTGTGGCAAAACCATAATTTCAATTCAGCAGTGTAGTCTCAACTGCTCTTCCGTATCACTGTTACTATCACTTAAGGAGTTTGGGGCTTTATTTTTGGTTTCCACAAAAATAAAGTCATGTATCCTGTGTCTGATGTCTCTGCTTCTGTGACTTCCCAATGTTCTTTGGCTAACCAGAACATTTATTTTCTACGAGTGTTTTTTTTTCTTTCTTATAATTTCCTTACACGTTGCAGAAATGTTTCCAGCTTTCATTTCTATTACATCACTTCTGTTTGTTCAGCCTCAATGTCTTAATAAG
>PVKM010020449.1:0-23663 GCA_004027735.1 Carollia perspicillata | reverse complement strand
TCTCCCTTCCTCTCACTCGCTCTCCTTTTCTTAAAGATGGCTGGAAACTCTCTGCCACTCTTCACATCAAGAAGTGGAGTCTGGGCCCTGGCTGGTGTGGCTCAGTGAATTGAGCTCAGGCCTGCGAGTCAAAGGATTGCGGTTCGATTCCCAGTCAGGGCACATGCCTGGGTTGCAGGCCAGTTCCCATCCCAGCAGGAAATGCACTAGAGGCAACCATACATTGATATTTCTCTCCCTCTCTCCTTCCCTTCTCCCCTAAAGACAAATAAATAAAATCTTTAAAAAAATAAATAAAAGCCTTAAGTAATAATACGTTTCCTGCTCAGGGCAACCCGTCACATTGCACCAGAATACCATGTCTGTTGGCAGCTGGACTCCAGTTTGTTAGGGGACTCATTGCCAGATGAGGCACTTGGCTCCACAGCTGTTTTTCCATGATGATCATTAAGTCGGGTTCTTGTTCACAAAATTTAAGCAATATCTCCTCCTTAAACAGTGACTGTTTTATACCTTCAAACCAACCACAACTTTTCTGAGTTAGTTTGCATACGTTAACTAATTAACTAAGCATATATCCTTAACAGAAGAGATAAAATGCAATGTGATTTTTAAAAAAACATTATTAGTCTACAGTCTTAAGCAAAATGATGTTTGAAATTTTAAGTAGAATTTCTGGATGTTAGCACTAAGGGTAGGTCAGCTGATACCATCCAAACCAGAAATCTGTAGCCAAAATGTCAATGATATCACTAGCTATTTCTGGATAGTCCTGGAACCTCAGGTTTCACTAGAGAGAAGGACCATTGGATTTTGTTAGTGACAGAGAGGAACAAGAAAACTTCCAGAGAGAGACAACTTTGAGTAGACGCAAGGATCAGGGTAGAACAGACTGTAAACGTAACTGCACTCGCTAGAAAGAAACGTACGTCACTGTCATGTACTGGCTGTCCGTTATGTACTGAGCGTTCATGCTTTAAATTCTTACATCAGACAGACTTTGGGTTGCAAACAAAAGAAAGCATTTCTGGGTAAGGTGAGCAGTAAAGAACACTCTGGGAGGAAAATCAGGTGGCGTGTGGTGTAGTTGCGAGTGCTGCTAAACTTCAACTACAAACCGGCGAGCCAAAAGGGGCCTCGAAAGCCTTGACCACAGGTGAGGACATACCCCGGAGCGAGTCTGAGTAGAACAGTGGAACTTCTGAACATCTGCATCTGCCTCCCGAAGATTCTGCAGCTTCTAATTGGTCAACCTGGGTCAAGTGGCTCTTAGCTGCCAGAAAGAGGGAACGTGTCCTGACAGTTTGCTTGGTGGGGTTGAGAATGTATTCCACCAAGACCCTTATTATAGGGAATTTCACCATAATATTAATAGAAAGGGTGTTCAGGTCCTAGGTAGCCTCATCCCCTCCAAAAAAAAAAAAAAAAGAAGAAGAAGAAGGTGACATTAAATTAAAGTTCCCTGAAACCCTGTCCTTGGCAGGGCTGTCCTCTGCCACCAGCCCACATCCTACCCATGAGTGTCACCACAGTGGTGCAGTCCTGGCTCAGGCGCACCGTGCAGGCCCACCGTAGGACAAACTCAAATTGTTTCCTCCCCTGTCACTGGAAAACCCCATGAGTTCACAGATGCGGAATGAGGGAAGAGCAGCAAAGGAAAAGGGGATTTAGGCAAGTATTAATGCAACGTATTTGTGCCTTTATTACCATTTGGGGTAATAAAGGCACAAATCCTGTCTCTCTGTCTCTCTGTCTGTCTGTCTGTCTCTCCCTCTCTGTGTACATTTCAGTCAACTAACAAGCCATCAATTATAACTAGTCCCAGTTGTTTGAACTAAAATGCTGAATTCAAAGTTTTCCAGCATGTATCAAAACCCATATCAAAATTATTTTGTGACTGATCCTTTTCCACCAACACTTAGGTTTTTAATGGGACTCCCAGCTCAGGGAATACTAGGGTGTGAGTCTATTTACAGGTATGGAGTCCATGCATAGAACTATGTTCTTTTTCAAAGATAATGTCTCTAGACAAGAATATTACCTTCAACCATGAAGCACTGGGAGGGAGGGTTGCTTTTCCTAGGGGTCACCAGGAGAATCACTGAGAGTTGGGAGTTCCCAGGGCTCCAAATCTTCCCACACATCCCCATGCCAGCCAACCCTTGAAGACCTACTGTTCCCTCAACCATAACTTATCTGGTTGAGGAAACCAGTTTACATAAGACGTTTGGTGATGCTTTCAATTCAGCAAACATTGCTTTGGCTAATCCACAGAATCAAATTTTGCTTTTGGTTTTCAGCTGCAATAGATAACTGCAGGCACTGAAAGTCCCTGGTTTCTGAGTTTTGAGCCAAAATTTTGGAGGTCTGAGGATATCTTTCTCTTTCTTTACACGACCACTGCTAGTCTATGAATTCCTCATTGTCTTCTATGTGCAAAATATGACATGTTCATACAATAATTGTTCAAAGATTTTCTGGCCCGTTTTCTGTTCCATATTGTAAGCTTTAAGCTTCTTGGTCTATTTTTCCTCCCTCGCTATCAATGGATGTGATTTCATTGCTTAGTTTGAATGCAAACCCTTCTAGCCTCTGATAAAAGAAACCTCAAAAAGAGAAGAAATTGATGTTCAGCCTTTTACTTCAGCTGTAGAAATCACGGTTTCGTGTAATGATGCTGTAGATGCAACTGTATTGTCTTAACAAAGCGGTGTTTGAAAAACGGAGTTGAGGTGGTGTCAGCGGCCTGGGAAAGTTACTTCCCACTTCTAAAGATGCTGCAGTTGTCTTTGCTATTTTAATTATTTGCTGCCTTAATAGAATACATACAGGGTGGGGCAAAAGCAGGTTTAGGGTTGTGAGTACTTAAAACACAGAGTTTATTCTTGTATTATTACTTATTAATTATTGGATTATTTTCCATACAAACAACTGTAAACCTACTTTTGCCCACCCTAGATTACTGTTCTCCCTTTTAAAAAGGTTACCAATACTCATAGTTTCTTTGACAAACCAGATTTTTATTGGCACTTCCTTCTTTATCCTACCTGCGTGGAGGTGAAAACAAACAAATAAAATTTTCTGACTCTGCTCCCACGTAAGCGAAGTATCTTCTACCACATCAGTAACGGCACTGTTCTCTGGTGGCGAACACTCGCGATCCCTTCAAATGGGTATGGCGTTTGAGGTGACCCAGAACTTTTCTTTCACTGGATGACTGACTACCTGGGATATTGTCAGTTATAACAAGAAACACAAATCTGGTCTTAGTCTTTGTTTCTGGCACAGAGATCAAAAAGCCCTTGGAATTTACTAAGTGGATGACAGCCATAAAGGTATCTTTGCTATGTTAATGAGGTGACCTTTGGACCTCACCTA
Source organism: Carollia perspicillata (assembly GCA_004027735.1). Classification (NCBI taxonomy): domain Eukaryota; kingdom Metazoa; phylum Chordata; class Mammalia; order Chiroptera; family Phyllostomidae; genus Carollia; species Carollia perspicillata. The sequence continues at coordinate 20,285 of PVKM010020449.1, read as the reverse complement.
AGGATAGGGGCTAGTTGCCAGAGAACCAACTAGGTGATTGGGGTTGGAACTTTCAGACCCTCTCTGACCCCCCTGGGAGGGGAGAGGAGCTGGAGGGTGAGTCTGCTGCCAACAGCTAATCATTTTATCCTTCGTGCCTGTGTAATGAAGCCTCCATAAAAACCCCAAAGGAGGGGCTTCAGAGAGTTTCTGGGTTAGAGAGTGGGGCCTCTGGAGGGTGCAGGGGGGGGGGGCTCTGGGCCCTTCCCCATGCCTTGCCACCTGCATCTCTTCCATTTGGCTGTTCCGAGTCATATTGTTTATAATAAACTGGTCATGTAGTAGGATGTTTCTTAGGTTTTGTGAGCCACTGTAGCAAATTAATCAAAGGCAAGGAAAATGGGGTCATGGGAACTGGAACTGAGGGTCCTTATGACTTTGATTAAACCTAAATTTATTTATTTGATTTTTCTTTCCAAGATTGTGTTTCTTTTTAGAGATAGGGGAAGGGAGGGAGAAAGAGACCTGTCATTGTGTGGTTGCTTGCTTCTCATGTGCCCTCTACTGGGGATCTGCCCTGCAGCCCAGGCATGTGCCCTGACTGGGAATCAAACCAGCCATCCTTTGGTTTGCAGGCTGGCACTCAATGCGCTGAGCCGCACCAGCCAGAGCTGATTAAATTTAGTTTTAAATCCTAGCTCTAGAAATCATATCCTTGTCTCTATATATACCCACCAGAAACCTAGTCTTTCCCCCAATAACCAGTGACCCCCGAGGCAGCAGAAGACAGCAGCTCAGACCTAATTAATGGTCACAAGGTCAGGACCTCTGGCCTGCTAAAGATAATATCTTCACCCAAGCTACGTGTCAGCTCTTGAGCCCTAAAGAGGACCAACCTCCTGGCTTTGATATGAAACCGGACAGAGGGACACAGGAAAAGACCTCAGAACTGTTCACAGGACCTCAAGAAATGACTCATTACCCTTGTCTCATCTCTGACGCATCAGCTCCCAGCATGAACCCAAACCCTTCACCTACAATGTCTGGTGATTTTGCCCTATATAATCTGCAACCTGTGTACCATCAGGGAGTTGGATTTTTAAGACATAAGCTCTCTGTGTCCAAGTTGGCCAATTCAATATTAAACTATTTTTTCTTTCTATACTGCAAATTCCTGCTTCTGCATTTTTTTGGACCAGGGTGCACCAGTTGACCTGGGTGTCTGCTTGGTGCTCTCGGATGGCAAATTCCTGGACGAGGACATTTGATTGGTTCAGCCTAAGTCATGTGCTCATGTCTTAGTTACCGGAGTGCGGAGAAGGACTACCTACGCTGTAATAAATACGTGGGTATTTGTCGTTTTCTGGCTGCCTGGTACCTTTTGATCTTTTTGTAATCTCTGGGTAATCCACGCCCTCCACACAGTTCCCATTTCCCAAGACAGAAATCTTTAAAGTCATTTTCCCAGGTTTCTTTGCAGCCTTGGCCCAGACCTCAGGTCCACTCATCATCATGGGACAACTTGAGGAAACAGGCTCTGTGTGGAGTGTCCACTTTGTGGGTTACTGGTTGCAAGGTCGCTTTCCCCATGCAGAGGTGGCATCTGAGCTGTGGCCAACAGTCCAGTTCCTAACAGGGGTGTGAGGTCCAGTAACTAGCGCTCAGCGGCTGCCCAGCCGTTTCCTCACCAGGCCAGCTCCCTAGCCAGGTTTGGGGCTTTGTTCCTCATCTCCTGAGCCAATTTCTATAGCTTCCCCTCCCCCAGCCCAGGGGTCTATAAATCATCCCTCTTCTGCATAGTCATCCAGCATCACTTTATCTTCAGCACAGTCAAGATCCCTGGCTGATAATGTATCCCTCTTCAACCTCCACATCAGAAGCTGGGACCCTTCCTCCTATCAAGACCAAAATAATAGAGATTTCCCCCCAGAAGGAGTAGTGTTCTGACCCTGGGAAACAAAAGGAAAAAGGAAAAAAGAAAAAGAAAAAGACATTAATGCCGTGACAGTACTCTCACATACATTATCTCCAACCCTCACAATGATCTCTAAATTCGCTATTCAATCCCTATTTCAGAGATGAAATTAATGAAGGCTCGAAGAGATAAAGTGACTCGTGTGAAGTCCCACAAAGCAAGTCCAGGGCAGAGCCCATCAAGTAAGCCCATGAAGTCCGATTCCCGCCTGCCATTCTAAGCCAGATCTTTCTAATCCTTAAACTCTGTTATTTTTGCACTGTGGCACACCTCTTTGTCAACAGAAAGTAAAAACACAACACCACCCAAAGCACAAAAGCCAACAACAACAAACCCTCTCCTCCAGAGAAGGCGTATTTCGGCTAGTAGTAAATTGTGAGAGAGTTTTCTAAAAGGGCACATTCGGTAGGAAGATTCTGTGGGGTGACAGACAATATCCTCACCAAGAGTTCAGCAAGAGACCCAGAGGTGGGAGTCACCTGACTTGTCCTTGAGGCAGAACACCATCATATTTAAAAGCACAGGGCCAAAAGCCATACACACTTGTCTTTGAACTCTGCCCCCGACACTTGAGCTGTGACCTCCTGGGTATGTCCCTTAAGCTCTCGGAGCTTCCTTGTGGCCATGTGAGACATGAGGATAACCATCTCCTCTGTCACGAGGGTTGAAAGAGAAAATGCAGTTAAAAACATAGGGAGTGGTGTCTGACACACTGAATGTTCACTAAAGGTCAGCTATTATTATCCTCAGGTGACCTTTGAAAAAGGCACAGGTAACTCCACAGAGGAAGGGGTCAGCCATGGATTCTGAGGGAGGCGGCAGTGAAGCACTGTTGTTGCCTTCTGTCGGTCCGGCTTGCTCCTGAACTTCTACCAGAGTGAATCAAGGAAGAGTTTTGTTTTATTTTTTCCCCAGGGAAAAAAATAACATCCACTCTCCCTAATTCACAGAGTCATTAAGCAGATGAAATAAGATAATGTGTGTACGAAAAAAGCACTGGGAAAAAAAGTTAAGTGCTATGGAGCAGCGAGGCATTGTTGTCCTCACGGCTGTCGGTGTTTTTGGAAAGCTTTTACCCTGGTAAATAATGACTTGCCCTTGAAAGACCTTTCAGTGAGTAATGTCTAAATATGTGACCAAAAAAAGTCTTTTTTAAGGGATTTAAATGAGTCTGGCAAAAGAAAGGCCGAACAGGGTGATTTAATTATTTTTTTGTAACTTGAATATTGTCTCTACAGGGAAGGCTGTGACCAAATCGTCTGGTTTCTACCCAGGTCTAAAGAATAGGAAATTAGTCTCAAGTGCAACTGGAAGAGGTTATGTTAACTCTAAGACACCCCTCCAGAGATTGTACCGGAAGGACTAAAGATGCCATATGTAAGTTCTATTGGTATAAGTCGGGGCTTTCCAGCATGAGGAGCCCAGGAGGATGTTCTGGACCCAAAGGAGCCAGTGCTTTGTAAGATAACATATGGCCTTTATTCTCAAGGTAAACTGGGAGGGGGCATGAGTTCCTCGAAGGGGAAGCTCAGAGCCAAGCAACCTATTGGAAGGTGGTCCCAGCAAAGCCGCAGCAACCGAAAGTCCTGCCCATTCCCACTAGGGTGTGGGGCGGGGTGTGAAAGGAAAAGGATGGGATTAGGGGACTATCACATCCCAACACAGTTTAGAGTCCAAGGCACATGGACAGGTTTCGAGAATCTCCCTGCTTAGGATAGGGGTTCCCAGAATGCAGTTTAAGAATAGGCTACAGAAGGGGGTTACAGAGGTCTTGGGCACAAAGTAGGAAGATGCAGCGGTAAGAGGACCGGGTGCACCATCCTGAAGGGCACAGTGGGGTTTCCTGGAATCTCATCAACAGAGACCAAACTAAAAGACTGAGCGATGGAATTTTGTTGGAGAAAGTCCCAGAACTATGCGGACTTGGCTCAGCATTAATTCACACTGAGTTCAAGGGCCCACACGCTACTTGGCAATCCATTTATTCAGCCCTTGTTGATTCCCCTAAATGCCCACAACAGCTGTTCCTGTCCTATTCTTCTCTTCAAGACTTTCTTCTCTACGTCCTAAGGTCCAGCTGCACTGGCCTCCTTTTGGTCCGTCACACGGGCCATGCTGTCCTGCCTCATCAACCACTCCCTCTTCAGATACCAGCCCCCTCCTTGGAAAGGCCGCCCTGAACTCCTAACTGTGGTCCTTTTCCCAGGCACCTCCTTCCTTCTTTTCCTCTGTAGCATGTCCCTAATGAACAATTACATATATATTTGCGTTTGTTTGTTTCATGTTTATCTCTCCAACTAGATCACATCTCTAGTGAGAGAAGAAACACACCTATTCTATTCACTTTTGGGCACCAGGCTAGAGGAGGAGGACCTTGAGAAATCCTGGTTGAACACACGAATGCTGAAGTAAACCCCAACGTCTCCATTGGAGACTTTTCCCATCAGCTTCCGGCATGTACTTTATCCATGTTGGGCAGGAAAGAGTTAAGTCGATACCACGTTAATCTCGATGGGAGGGTGAATCCAATGCAACAATTCGGTTAGGCTCATCTGACCACTGGCTATGTCTTCTTATGCTCGGTGGGAGCGGGTGATTGTTCCCAAGAGAAGCAGCGGCACCTGAATTCCCCACTGTCGTCCATCCACAGCCGGTTTCCACTGGGGAGCAGGAGCATGCCCTTCCCACTAAAACTACAGAGCCAAGCAAGTCCTTCAGAGGTGATATTCACAAACAAAGGCCCCATAACCAGGCACAAGGAAGTAATAAGCTGTGATCCTCTCCCTCACGGGCATGAAATAGCTGATTGATCATATACTGCCTTTCACTACTTCTTGCAATACTGTTACATGGACAAGTGGGCTTGTTGGTAGAGTTGTTATTTCTACCAAGCACACAGCTGCTGGTGGGACAGAGATGCCCATAATCATGGGCCACCTTTATTAGACCAATAGAAGCAGCAAAAGCTTGAAATTCCTAGATAGACCTTTCAGTGTGACTCCTACCACATGTCTGTTTGAGAAACTCTAGGTCTCAACTAAGCCGAGTCTGAAAGGTATAGCCCTCAGCAGTGTGTGGGTCAATGCCAAGTGCAGATGGGTTTGCTCTTATCGGAGGATAAACGAGCAGGAAACAACCCCTATATGAAGCCAACGGAAAACACTGCAGAACAAGGGAAAGGGAAGAACAACCTAAAGATGTAAGGAAAGAGACATTCTCTCAAAATGGTTTACCATAGGCAATAAATGAATATTTCAGAATCTGCTTGACATCAATGAAACAGGAGCAGAAAGGCCAAGACGTCAAGACAAAGAAAGGGAAATTAAAAGGTGACAGAAGAATTGTAAGGACAACAACGTGGTGATTGCTGGGGAGAGGCGGGTATATGGGGATTAAGCGGTAATGGAATACAATGGAGATTAAATTAGAAAAACAAATTGTGAGGAGAACAAAAAGTGAAATGCAAATAGACAATGAAATCCACAAGGAAGCTGTGAAGAGCCCAGAACTGAACATGAGGAAGTGATGTGGACAAGTGCTAGGTACTAACCAGGGTGGTCCTCTCAGGCGGTACCTGGAAATGATGAGGAGTTCAGGCAATGAAATGGTAAATGATGTCTCTGGCAGGCGACAGAGATAGAGTGTAGGGTGCTAACCCGCATCTCTACCCATTCAGTCCCCAGCCCTTAGGGAAGGCTGTGAAGAGCCTTTGAACAGCCCCTGTGGCTTTGTCCCAGCAGCTCAGCGATGTACACCCAAATTCACCTCCAAGTCTTCGCTATGTTCTCCTTAATTTGTCCTGGTGCTCACACTCTACAGAGGCAACACCACTTGGTGGCTGAGAGAACAGACTCTAGAAATAAGCAGCCGGCGTTTGGGATCCAGTCCTACTGTTACTACGGTGTGATCTTTGATAAGCTGACTTCTTTTCTTTAATTTTTGAAATATGCTTGACATCTAACACTAGATTAGTTTCAGGTATACACATAACTATTGGATATTGTATGTAGTGTGAAATGATCATCACAATAAGTCTAGTTAAAGTCCATCGCCTCACAGAGTCATCATATGTGACTTCTTTATGTCCTAGTTATCTGTGCATTGGCCATGATGTCATAGTAACTACCTCATAGGGTTTAGTGTAGCTAAATGAGCTCACGTGGGAAAGTGCTCTGAACAGTGCCTAGCAGACTGCAAATCCGTGGAAAATCATCATTCAATTTTTTTTGTGTGTTGTCCCTATTTTATCCTTTCTACCCAAATCAGATCAATACTTCAGGATTTATACCTCATGTGATGCTTTCAAGTGAAGCTTTGGACTCATTTTGACAGTCCCTGGAGAAAACCAATCCTTGCTCCTTGGATACCCCCAAACCGTGGTCTGGGGCTGGCATCCCAGCTCTGCACAGATGGGAGTCAAACTAGAATGACAGATACTTTTGGAAAGGACCTAGAATAAATAAGACAGAAGTAAAACATAAGTTAGTTAGAAATATGCTGAGATTTACTTTGTGGAGGTAATTTGGTTAGCAGGTAGGAATGAAGAAAGTCTTCCAGACAGTGACAGGGGTTTCTCCAGGTGAGAAATAGTTCTGAGCTAAGGCAGTAACCCTTTGAATGAAGCAGAGGGAACTGGTCTGAAGGATATTTGATCCAGATGAACAAGGATCGGTGATTGAGGGAAATCAGTGGGTGATGTCGATGAAAAGTTAAGAATTCAGTCCATCACCTTTTAATGCTTTTCCCCCTCCTTCATCGACTCAGCTGTCAGTCACTAAAAGAACAAGAACTATCTTTATTTTTAGTAAAGTCTTCAATGGTCAGCATCGTAACTGACACAAAGTAGGGATTCAGATATTAATTTGCAAGTCATTCTAGACCCAAATTAGCTTCCTAGCCCCTGGTTCCTTAAATAAATGTGTCACCTTAACCAATCACAATTTCTGTTCACATCTTTGCTGTTTCTCAAAGCTCGAATTCCCTTCCTGTTATGTATGGCCAATCTTGCCGGAACTTCCAAGCCCAACAAGTACCTCCTGCATTCAGAAGTCCTCCCAAACTGGGTGGACCGTGGTAATCTCTCTCTGCCAGAAGCATGCCTGTCCTTACTGCATCTTTCAAGAGTACTCAAGGACAACTTCCTATTTATCTAGTTTTTTCCCCATCATTTAACTCCTGAAAGTAAATGCTTTATCTCCAGAATTGGATTTGGAGATTCTCAAGTACAGGAACCGAGTCCGCATTTCTAGCAGTACTGACTGGGGGAAACACTGTCAGGAATAGCCCTTCCTGGGCTTCCAGCCAAGCCATAACCTCCCATTGGTCAGGAAACCAATGGGGCTTGAGTTTGGGAGTTTAATTGGGACAAGGCGACTTGCCCCCTTCACAGAGAGGTCATCAACCCAAATCCCCACATTCTGTGACCACGGCACTCACGTTGAAACATACAGAAGTAAAAGCCAAAGGTCCAATTGCCCTGACGGGGAAAGGGGCTGTCACAAGAACTTGGAGTCAGCAGCAGTTCCCAATTCAGGTTCTTTTGAAATGTAGATCTGTGAAGGTCAAAACTGAGGTTCTGGAGGCAGGTTCCAGCTCCAATGGTAGAAATACTGGCAGAAACTACAGGCTAGGGGCGAGGATGGTTGAAGAACCAACCAAGCAGGCCGAGTCTCAGGATATCATTCCAGGCTCAGTGGAGGACTGAATGATGAATGAGACCTTGGCCCAAGGAAAGCTGCAGTCGGGCGGACCAACCACATGTGATGAGCGTTGGGTGGGATATGGGAGCTGCAGGTGTTGCTCACAGGGCATCTAGGTGTTGTTTTTCAAAGCTCTGTCTTTTCATACCATGCATAAGCTAGCAAATGATTTCCAAAGCAAATTTCACTCTCTGGTGGAGGGAACAAGTTGTACTGTCCAGGACAGCTGTCGTTGCACCCATTCTCGAAAGATGTAGGAAAGATAAGCAGTGTTATGAATCTGGCAGAGAGAGATTACCATGGTCCATCTAGTGTTTGGAAGACTTCTGAAAGCAGCAGGTTCTTGTTGGACTTTGAAGACTTAGCAAGATTTGGCCACACGTAAAGGGAAGGCAATGCAAGCCTTGAGAAGTACCAAAGATGTAAACAGAAAGGAGGGGGAGACTTGCTGAGTCCAAGTGTGTACCCATACTGGTTAGGATGTTTTGAGGATGCATGTAAAGAAACTCCAGCTAAAACTTGCACAGTAGGTAGATTTATTGGTTCACAAGAGGAGGAGCTCAGAGTTAGGGTAAGTTTCAGGGCTGATCCTTGTCAATGATTCAACAGTGTCATCAAGTGTCCTAGAGCTGGTGCTATTAGTTGGTACCCAAGAGCCACTTCTTCTCCTTCTTCTAGGCTACCAAAACCTAACAATGTTCCATTCCCAGAAGGTGAATTATGATTCACCCAAGTCCATCCGAAGTGGGGAAGTGAGTAAAAGAGAAAGCACTTGCTGCCTGCCTTTCTCTTTCTGCTTTGAATGCTGGTTTTAGAACGTGATGTCTGGAGCCATCACAGCCATTTTGTGATCATGAGGCAACACACAAAGCCAATGTGTGGAGGATGGCAGAGCGGCAGACCAGAGAGAGAGATCCTGGGTCCTTGATGAAACCACTGCTTTACCAAATTTGGACTTGCCTATCTTGAGATTTCTTGAGATAATTATTTAAGATCCTATTACCTGGGAATGCTCTACTCAGGGGCATCCAACCTTTTGGTGTTTCTGGGAAGAAGAAGGGTTGTCTGTGATATCTGCCACCACAGATAAGTAAAAAGTAATAATCCTAACTATGTAGTGGCCCTTTCGATAATCTTGTAAAATTGTTGAGCAGGTCTGAAGTTTGTGATCACTAACATAGCAAATGTACCTATCTAAGTAATAAAACTTAGTATAACACTTAGTAATAAAACTAAGTAATGTTTTAAGTAAATTTACAGTTTTGTGTTGGGCTGCATTCGTAGCCATCCTGAGCCACATGTGGACTGTGGGCCATGGGTTGGACACCCCTGCTCTACATGTAGCTTAAAACAATCCTGACACAGATTGGGATTTCTGTCTCTCTGGCCCTGATAGTTTCAGTGACAGTCTTATTTGGGGGGCAGCAAAATGGCTGCAGTCATACTAACCTTTCTATCCATGCACCACAGGGTCCAGAAGTGAAGGAACGTGTTTAATCTTCCAGCACCCACAACAGGAGTCCTGAGAGTCATCTTGCTCTGACCAACCTCCGTTATCTGCTCAGCCTTGCACCAGTGATGGTGGTCAGGGATATGGAATGCATCGATTAGCTTATGCTCTTCAGGGTCCGCTCCTGGAACTCAGATATGTCGAAGTAAAATCTGGGTTCTTTTAGCAAATGCTGTTGGTGCCTTAGATCTGCCTGGTGGCCAACTCCACCTTTCATGGGCAGTTGCCACATATACTGAAGGTCTCCTACTTTAAGTTACCTGTATCTCTCTGCTGTGGGTATCCTTGGGCCAGGAGAGTATGATGGAGGTGCCAGGAAGTGACCAATGGCCAGGAGCAATCCTCAGTGACTGAAGGGATCTGGTGGATAAATAATCTTCTAAGTTTCTTGACCCTTGTGAGACAATGATGTTCTGCATCTACACTGTCCAACACAGTAGCCAGTAGCCATGTGTGACTATTTAAATAAACTAATATGAGATAAAATAAGAAATTCAGTTTCTGAATCACACTGGCCTCATTTCAAGTACACAGTGGTTGCATGGGGTGAATGGCTACCATGTTGGACAGTGCAACTATATAACATTCCCATCGCACAGAAGTTTTTTGGACAATGCTTTTCTCCACAGCTCCTCAGAGGGTCCTTATCAGAACTGAGTACCCATTGACCACCTATTAACTCACCCCGTGCTGGCCTTCCTCCCTTTCCTATTTCATTTCCCCTCACCCTCACCGTGCTTCCTGGAAGCCCTTCCCAGATAAGCTTCTGGCCTCCAAATCCTCGTCTCAGGGTTTACTCTTTGAAGAACCTTGTTAACACCATACTCTTAGGGAGAGAAAACAAAGAATAGGATGTCGCTGGTTAGAGGCACATGTCCTCTGCATCTTTGCTAACCAAAGAATGGTAGGTAGACAGGAACTTGTTAAAAAAGCAGAATCTCGGTCCCTCTCCACCCACGTCACCCCCTGCCCACCCCTCCCCGACCTCTGCCCCAGGCCTACTGAATCAGTATCTGCATTTTAACAAGATTCCCAGGTGATTTGTATATACATCAACATGTGAGATGTCCTGCTCTAGGGTCTCTTCCACAGAGAGGGGGGAGAAAGCAGGAAGTGATATGCTCACACGACTGACTGCCATGTCAACAGGGTTTCTGGGGGAAATGCAGCAAAAGGCATATGCCATCACCTTTTATTTCACAACTGTGAGGACCTTAGCAGTGCTGAATAGATATATATTTGATTTAATAAATATATAAATAATATATAAAATACATTATATAAATAATAATACATATAATAAATATATACAATTAAATAAATAGTTAATTAATTTATTTTTAGAGAAAGGGAGGAAGAAAGAGAGGGAGAGAAGCATCAATGTGTGGTGGCCTCTCACATACCCCCAACTGGGGACCTGGGCCGGCAATCCAGGCATGTGCCCTGACTGGGAATCAAACTGGTGACCCTTTGGTTCCCTTTTTCTTCATGAGGTCCAGGACCCCATGCTCTGTCCTTTAAATTGACCTCTTTGGCCTTCCCGTCTCCAGAAGGCCTCTGGGTCCCCAGCTAAGAATTTTATCATAGCCGATCAGAGAGCTATATACCTGGCATGGTTTTACTCGCGTGGACTTTCACAGTCAGTCAGTGAAAGCCCTTCGAGAGCCAAATTTGTTCTAATTAGTTTGCAGTGGCAAGTCTTCTGACAGCTAATGATGCTATTTTGAGAACACCTGTATGTAGCCTGCTCACCGAATATGATAAAAACATAAACTCTTTTTTTCTTTCATAAACTATTTCTCATTCCACTAGGAAAGACTTTATCCCCCATACCTTGCCTCACATCTCCACTGCAGATCCACTCTGTTTTTAGTGAAATTATGCCCGAAGCGCCCTTCCATTAGCGCTAATTTGGTAGCTTTCACAATGTTCTTTCATTCTTCAGCTAGCAAGGAGCTCCTTCCCTGCTTAGCCCTGTTGGAGGCATTTTGTTTTGCTCAGGAATGTCTTGATTACTGGCCCGAGTGACAGAGGAATGTTTCATGCCTGGTGCTTGGATTTTCACTCGAAATGTGCCTGGATAGGACATCCTTTTCAGACGTCCCTTCAGCACTGATTGGAGGTAATTAGGCTTCTATTTGTGTAACCTGAGAGGGTTTGATTCTTGACCCTCATATAAAGGATATCTTAGCCTTATTGGCTGGGAAGGCGTGGGAAAGCTATGTGACTGCTAAGGATTCGGGAGCCTTGAAAATTTGATTGCTCGGTATTGAAGTTCTCAGAAAGTGTCGAGGAGCTTTGTGGGTGACCAGGCCTGATATTCAGGCGTTTTGACAAATGTAATATTACTTGTTACAATATTGAAACCCTTCATACTGGCTGGTTAAGTGACCCCTGCAGCCAGTCCCTCCCCCATCACTCCTGCTACACCTGCCATCCCCTAGGACCGCCCCCTGTGCTCACGCCACCCTTAACCAGGACTCAGCACTAAAGAATTAACCCCTGGCCTCCCAGGTGTTCTAGTGCCTTGTCGCTGGCATGAATTCCCATAGGGTGGTTGGCGGGTGCCCTGATGTATAGGTTGCTAAATATTTTTTAAAATATTCAATTTATTTATGTTTAGAGAAAGGGAGGAAGAAAGAGAGGGAAAGAAACATCAACATGTGGTTGCCTCTCACGCACCCCCAGCTGGGGACCTGGCCCAGCAACCCAGGCATGTGCCCTGATTGGGAATCAAACTGGCTACCCTTTGGTTCACAGGCGGGTGGGTACTCAGTCCACTGAGCCACACCAGCCAGGGCTGAATATATTTCATATCATCATGCTGCCTAGCACTTGAAGAATGTTCAAAACAGTCAGAAAAAATGCTCTAAAATCTTAGAGAGGCTGTATCTGTGACGGTAAAAATGATTGGGTTGACTTAATAGGGTAAAACTATCAGGTTGCCTTCATCTCAGAGACCGCAGTATTCCTTTTTTTTGTTGTATTTTCTTGGAGGGGAGAGAGAATTGGGAAATCACATTCTTGATTCACGAGTCAAAACGGGACTCTGGTATTTTTTGAAACATAAAGCCCTACGTGCCTCCAGACTTTGCACCACGCTCTTCGCTTGTCTTGAGATTCCAGTTCCATTAGGTACACAGAAAATAAGACGGGAAACGCGAAGTGAGAGCCTGTTTTTCAGCTCCCAGTTTGAGATGCCTTTAGGGCCCCCTAGTGGCTGTTTTAAGACAGGTTTTTTTTTTTTTTTTTAGGATTAGGTCTCCTTGACCCTGATTAAAGAGACCTTTCTGAATATGTCCGGTGACAGGTACAACAACTGTGTGGAGATAAACAGATAACAGTGGGTTTAGAGGGTTCGATGGTTTTTCACTCTTCAGTTCTTAGCAGAAGCAGTTCAGGCTCTTTAGAAATAACAGCTATATCACCTTACATATTTTATTCAGCATTCCTTATACTATATTATGTCACAGCTAAATCCCTTTTAGGACATTTATATCCTGGTTTGTGTCAAAAGGCTCTAATTCCTGGGCAAAAACATCCTACATTAGGTTTCCCATATGTGTATTTACCGTTGGTGGGACAGAGGAATTCTTTAAATGTGCGCTGGGTACAGCTTGACATATTAACAGAAGGGTGCAGTTTGTGTAGTATTTCAGTTGGACCACATTCCTCTCCTTTAGAACATTAGATACGCCACTGACTATAACACTACAGCATCGAATTGACAGAACAAAGCTCTGACACATTTAAGGTCTTTTTTAACTGATGCAAGTAATTTTTGTGCAATCCCCAAATAATGAAATAAATGTTTTAATGTACCTCACTGACCAGAGTGAATATTGCTCCCTTCTCCACTGTGGCTCCATTTTTCTTTCTAAAATTCAGTCTAGAGGATGCACTACACTTAGTTAATTAAAGTGGAGATATTGCTTTTCCACGTGCTTATCTTTTAGTTTCTGATGTTATTTCACTATTTTTCTTTGCTCCTAAATTTCAGGTCTCCCTTCCTGTCGTCAATCACGTTACCCTGATTAATATGCTAATGTACTGTAATAATGCATTTTGCACCCTTAATGAAGCGAAGCAAAGCACCAAATAAAAAGAAAGCCCAAATTCTTGCTTTAACTCTACCCGTTTCGGGGCGGTGGTGGAGGTGGGGGGCGGTGAGGGGTTAGGGAAAGTAGGAAGGAAGGGCAGTCCGCCCGCAAAAAATAAAAATGATCTCCTTGTGTTAAGCGCGTTCTGGGGCCGGGCTGCACGTCAGAGGAAGAACGGAGCAGCATTCCAGCTAAAAGGCTTGGCATTAAACTTTGACACTCTAATGGTCTCTAGGATATTAGATAATATTTTATCGTATAATGTTCTTCTCCGACACGGTAATGGCATCAAAACCAGATACGATCTCCCATCCCTGCAAACGGGCAGGGTGAGACTTTTTCACGCAGAGATAAGACAGCAGGACCCCGGCTTCGCAGTTAACTTATCCCAAAGCTTCAAGGCAAACGTTTTTTACTTCTTCGCTGAGGACGCTGCTGTGCAACCGCTACCTTCTTTTCGCATGCTCCTCGGCTCCGTCTGCCACTGATATTAGGTAAACAGCGCCCCAGAGCTGGGGAACAGCCAGGGGCGGCGGCGGTGGTGGGGGGGGAAGTGGGTGGGGGTCTTTGCTTAAAGAGCTGGAGGGAAGGAGGGGGTTGGGGAAGGGTTCCGACTGGGTCCAGCTAAGGGCTGAGAGTCAAGTTACCTAGGCAGGAGCAAGGTCCGGAGCGTACTGAGCTGCCGAACCTCCGAAGCCCTTGGTCTCCCAAACTGACCTCTGGGGAGTGGGATCAATGAGGTAGCCCGAGCGCAGCATCCCTTTCTTACGCACCCCTACCTCTCCCATCCGAGCACTTTAACTGTTTTTGTTTCTTTCCCCGGCTCCTTCCTAGAACTAGGGTGGGCTCCTGTGAGTCCCACCGCTAAGAGAGAGGCGCTCAGAGGCCAAGCAGAGACCCGTCGGCTCGCCCGGCTGGGGAGAGTTGGGGACGCAGCGGCTTTGGGACCCCAGAAGCCTTGGGACTGAGCGGAGGAAAAACCCGGGAGGTGGATCACACGCCGGAGCCCCTGTCTCCTAGTCAGAATTGCCCATCCTTCAGCGTCCTCTCTCTCTCCCTGCCTTTTTGCTTTCTCCTCCTCTGGGTTTTCTCTCCTTCCATGTCTCCTCCACTCTCATATACCCGCCCCTGTTGCCTAGCCAATTGCACCCAATCCTTCGGTAGCCTAAGAGGACTCCTGGCGCCCCACTCTCGTCTTTAGGACTGGGAGACTGGAAGTCTATTCAACGGGATGCATAACATGCGCGGGGGTCTCGTCCTGAGAGGGAAAGAGCAGGAATGAAATCTAAATGGGGAGGGGTCGTGCTGTGCGTGCACGGGTGGGTGGGTGGGGGCAAAGATGAGCAGTTTCCCGGAAATAATAGAGAGCCTTGGACAGGATGATTGGATACAGAGCCCAAAATGACGCTGTCAAAGCCCTTCAACGTGGCTCCTCGAAGTCTCAGGCTGCCTCATACCAGGGAAACGGTGACCCGAGTAGAAGGTGGAGGCGGGGAAACTTCCTACTTCCCACGACGGCTGTTTTGTACAAGGGAGAGTAGACAGGCAGCACGGCCCTATGAGCCTGCAAGAGTCTCTACGACAGCAGCTGCGGACCTGCCCCGCTTCCCATCCCCCTCTTTCCGCGAAGCTCGCCAAGCCCGGAGCGGCGGGGCAGGGGGGAGAAGGGCGGGGAGCTCCCGGCTAGCACCCTTTCATCCAGACCCAAGCCGGAATCCCGGATCCGGGTGTTGCTTCCGCCTGTGTGCAAGCTAGTTGAAGCAGTAGGAGGGTGGAGCCTCACTGTGGGGCGGAGACACGGCGGGAGAGGCGCCTGCCATTGGCCAGCCGCGCCATCACGGGGTGGGGGCGGGCGCCGAGGAGCGCGCAGGCCCCGCCCCCGCTCCGTGCCCGGCCTGTTTCGCGGTCCCCCCCAGCTGCACAGACATGACACAGACACACAGTCACTGCAGCTGCTGAGCGAGCCCGGCGCTCTGGGCACGCGGCGGCCGAGCCAGCCCACAGCTCGGACCCCAGCGCCCGCCACCCCCCCGCCAGCACCCGCACGGCGGCCCCAGCCAAGCCTAGGAGCTGGAGGCGGGGATCGCGCGCCGGCTCCCGCTAGTGGCGCCTGGCTGCCGGAGGCTGTTGCAGCGGCCGCCCAGCTCCGAGCGCCGAGCGCTCGGAGAAGCAGGCGCGTCTCGGAGGCGGCGGCGGCCGAGACCAGCGAGCGCTCCTGGCGGCTGCAGGGACGCCCTCTTCGACTCCCCGCACCCACCGCGTTGCGCCCCGCCTCCGCTCCGGTGACCTTCTCGGGGCGCCTCCCCCGGCCCCGCGCCCCCGGCCCCGCGCCCCGGGCCAGGGCGAGGCCCTCCTCAGCGCCACCTTCCCGCGGAGCCGCCGGCGGGCGGCGCAGGCCCGGGGGGCGGGGGCGCCGCGACCGGCTGCAGCACCCCCGCCGCCGCGCACGGCGCCCGGCCGGGCCGGACTGTTCCTGCCCCGCCGCCGCGCGTGAGCTTGGGCGCCCGAAGCTGGGGGCGCGGCTGCGCTCACCTCGCCGGGCCGGGAGCGGACAGGCCCTGCCCTGAAGGGGTGAAGCGGCTGGGAGCGTGGGAGGTGGAGCCGGCCCCAGCGGCCGCCCCGCGTCTCAACCCAGTGCCCCCTCCCTGGACCCAGCCCGAGGCGGACCCAGGCCTCTGTCCATGCCGGGCGCCCCCGTCTTGGAAGAGTCTCGGAGGCAGGGAACAGCTCCAAGAAGCGGCACCCGCAGCAGAGAAAGAAGGGAGAGTGCTCAGCTTGGGCGGCCCGGACCCTCTCCGCAGCGTTTGGAGCCCGGGGCTGCCCCGAAGTGTGCGCTCGGCACCGCCGTTCGGAAAAGGGCAGCTTCTGTTGGGACCCCGACCCGGACCCCCTGCGCCTTCTAGGCGCCGCCGCCGCGTCACCTAGTTCTTCCGCGATCTCTCTCTGCCTGGTGGCAGTCACGGCCAAGGTAAGAGTCCGGGGGTGCCCGAGAGCAACCGCGGGGGCGCCCTGGAGAGCGGCGCTGGACAAGTTCTCCGAACCTGTAGCTGGTACCACCTATGCTGGGGATTCTGGTGGAGAGGAAGGGAGGTGGACACACCCTCTGTTGCCTGGGCCGGGAGCCCTGGAGACGCTAGAGGTGGAAGCCCCCGAGACTCTGAGATTCTTGTCCCTAGGACCCGTCCCAGGGCCTACCGGGCTCCTAGGCACATAGGCTGCTAACTGGGAGCAAGCAAGGAAATTACCATTAGCAACGGGAGGTGAGGTGTCCGCACCCCCCCCCCGCCCGCTGCCAGCACCTGGGTTTGGGGGGACCTGCTGTATTCGGAGCGGCCCCTCTTGGGCGATCCCCATCTGCCTTGTCCTGACGTGATGCTGTGAAGAACTTTTCTTTGCTCCTTGTTGCAGAGAGCGGAGGCAAATTTGGGGTGAGCAGCCACAGCTTGCGAGTC
This sequence comes from Carollia perspicillata, assembly GCA_004027735.1. NCBI lineage: Eukaryota > Metazoa > Chordata > Mammalia > Chiroptera > Phyllostomidae > Carollia > Carollia perspicillata. The sequence continues at coordinate 3,570 of PVKM010020449.1, read as the reverse complement.
CCTCTATAGGAGAGAGTGGTTGGGTGGCAGCGGTTTCTGTAGAGTGGAAACCCAACCGGAGTGTCACTCCTATGAGACAAAGCTACTTGTGATGAGTGATCAATACAGAGTGATCCCGGCGTTTCTGTGAATGTCACTGTTTCTGAAGGGTGGAGTGACTGACTGCAAAGTTTGTGCCTCCTGAAGTTATTTTGTTCATTGCCTCATTGCTTTCTTTCTAATTTTTTTTCTTGAAGGAACCTCAGTTCTGCAAAGCCTATCTTGGCTGTTTAAATTTTATTTTAACCTATGAGCTCCCCCTGAACCATCTGATTTTAAATGGGTCACTTCGGGAGGAACGGATTGTCTCTCTTACATTGAATCCTTCCTCACCCCGGTGACCCTGTTTAATGGGGATGGATTTTTTTTTTCGTTCCTGAGCCGATGTACCTCCGTCCAGCATATTTCTGCTGCGTTCCGAGAATCCTTGCATTTTGCCACTCAGTCCATTAAAATGATCTCCTGAGGGAGCAAAATAGCAGCTTACATTTTCTGTGAATGTCACAGGAAGTTTTACAGGGTCTTACATAAGTGCCCCGAGAGAGCTCAGGCTCTGGCTTCCTTTCTGGGGGCTGAGGGAGGGGTGGCAGGGGTGGGCAGTGGCGAGTCACTTCACCTCCATGCAGCTGTCATCCCTCTGACACCGTGGAAACTCCGAGTGCTTATTCTCTCGTGGAGGGAGGCAGTCCCCTCAGGTTAATCTTTCTCCTCCTGTCTTCCCACCTCAGGAGCCAGCTTGGATAGACCTCAGATAGGGAAGGTTCTAAATTAGGAAAGGGACTGGGGTGGTTTCTTTTCTCATCTCTCACAAATGGGTGGCATGAATGAGTTACCTGTAGGCATGCCGAGTCCTCGCTGGGGATAAGAAACCGCGAGGACCTGGCGTTAAGGTTTCACACGTCTCTTAGCGCACCTTTATTCTTCAAGAGCACTTCATTGTAGTGAAAATTGCTTTGAGGAGAACACAAATTTATCGGGCCTGGCCTTGTTTATTCCACGTGGGGCAAAAAGCTAACTGGGATAGAGAGGCAAAAGTTATCAAGATTGAGATCTTAGTGGATTTTCCAGGGTGGCGGGGAAAGGAAGGCAGTCTCCCTAGCAGGAGAGAGAGAGGCTTTTCAAAGACCGGTCGCTCTGCAATGGGCACAAGTAGCCGACAAGCGTGGGCCCTCTTCACTTCATGAAGTGGACTGGGTTGTGGGTTAACTTTTTTGGCGTGAGAGGATGCAGGTTCCTTTGCCGTTTAAACCGTAATTCGAAGGGCCTTCGCATCGAAGTGAAAAGTTGGTCGTCTCATCGCAGGTCCTGGGAGTGCTTCCACCTTCTGGGATGGAGGCGAAGGTTGGGTTCTGGGTCCCTGAGCTTGTGCTCGAAAGCAGATGCAGGAGGCAGGAGCGTCTCCATCTGAAGCCACCTACAGTGGCAGGACACTAGGGGGACTAGTTTTCTATTCCACTGCAGATGAAGAAAACACAAGGACCTGTACCAGATGATCTCACTTCTATGTGGCATCTAATGAACAAAATAAACCGACAAACAAAGTAGAAACAGAGGCATGGACCCAAGGGACAGATGGACAGAGGGGATGGGGGGCGGGGGCCTGGGTGGAAGAAAGTGAAAGGATTAACCCAAACTACACACACACACACACACACACACAGGAAACACATAGATACGGACAACAGTGCGGTGATGGTGGAGGGCAGGTTGAGGTGGACAAAAAGGGAGGAAATGGGGGCTTTGCTTGGGGTGGTGGGCGCACGATGCAGTGTGCAGATGATGTGTTATTGAGTTGTACACTCGAAACCGGTATGGTTTTGCGAACCAATGTCACCCCGATAAATTCAATGAAAACAAGCAAACACAAAAAACAAAAACATAAGGATTCATGTTGCAAAAAGCTGTGTTTTATCTGTCTGTAGGGCCGTGACCCCAATTTTGGGGTGTCTGGTGCATGCTCGCACTAATGCTTAGGTGGGGGGCCTGCTCACATCTTAAGCGTCTTTTGGGCAACTCAGAACAGGTCAACTGCGAAGTGTTATGTGTGACACTGAGCTACTTAGTTTTGTCTAAGTATGTGAGGTTTATACATTTTCCGGGAGGCAGACCTTCCTGTGAACTCCATCCTCGGGGCATTAGACCGTGCTAACTTAAAATTCCTTAAGAGTTTGTGATCAAAACTCCCCCTTTTGGTTTTTGGACTGCACACCCTCAGCAGTCTCCATAAAATCAGCTTCCTCTGTTCCGGATGGAGTCTGGATTCGACTCCATGAAAGGTGAAATGTCTCACTAACATACTCTTGAAAGTACATAGCTTATATTTACAGGTGACCCTTGAACAGCAGGGTTTGAATGGCGTGAGTTCCCTTATGTGCACATTTTTTTTTCTTCAGGAAATACAGACAGAGCTTCCTATCCTCGGGTTTCACATCTGGGGATTCAGCAAATCCCGATGGAAAACAATAATTTTGCATTCCCAACCACAGATGGAAAATACCGTATTTTGCCACGTATAATGTGCACCCACAGTTTTAGGCGCATGATACATGGGATTATTATACCCATTATACCCATGGTATGTAATCATTATACCCTTGTATAATGCACATCCTTATTTTTCCCTCAAAAATTTGGGCAAAAAGTGCACTTTATACACGGCCACGTATGGGGTCACTGTTTTCCATCCACCATTGGTTGAATAGACAGGTGTAGACCACCCACTGTGGAATCGAAAGATCTGTGTGATGATCCGCTGCATAGGGGTGGATTCCCCTACACCCAGCGTTGCTTTCGAGGGTCCGAGGTCTACAGATGTAGCATGGCATTTGATAATGTAGTTACACTTTCATCTCAGATGCTACCTGCATTTTTAACAGTACGAAATCATTAATGTCCAGGTTTCTTCCAGCAGCACTGGAAGATAATTCTATTTTGCTGAAGAACAAAGCCCATTGCCCAGGCTCACCTTAGCCACAGTGGCCAAATCTCATCAAAGCTGACGGCAGAGGTGGGCAGACGGGACAGGTGAGAGAGTCCAAGAAGAGAGGACCCAGTTTAGAATACTGGCACGGAAAAAGGCAAGTGTTGCCAAGGTTTAGGTCTTTAGTGGAGTCTGAAAGACCCGACCCAGTGCGTAGAATTAGCTCAGTGTTTGGACCTACAGGAGTTATTGTATTTCCCTGACCTCGGGGGTCTGGTAGATCTTGGTTTTGGTCATTTCCCCATGTGTACTGTGCATATTTAGGTAGTTTGAGGGGAGCTATTGTTGTGGTCTAGGGAAAATGGTCAGCATAAAGCTTTATTTCTGCTATTAAGGCTTTATAGATTGATTCTCATAGGCGCAGTATAGCCAAGGGGTAAGAGATTGGAACAGGCAAACACTATTAAATTTGCCATTGAACATCGACTAGTGAAAACTGGTCCTGGAGAGGAAATATACTGAGGAGGTCCTAAGGCTCTGGATGAAGTTTTGTGAATTTCAGGGAAGCCAGATGGCAGAGGCGGGGTGAGAAGTTGAGACAGGCTACTGGC
>PVKM010020448.1:0-23348 GCA_004027735.1 Carollia perspicillata | reverse complement strand
GGTGTCTCTGCGCCACACTGGGAGAAGAGTTGTCTTGGGTCACACATTAAAAACATTGTGACACGTAATCACAAAAATATCTCACAGTGTTTTAAGTAAATTTATGGCTTTGTGTTGGGCTGCATTCACAGCCATCCTGGGCCTCGTGCGGCCTGGGGGCTGCAGGTTGGACACCCCTGGTAGGGCTGTTCAGAGGATTAAATAAGATAGCAAAAAAAAGTGAAGGGTCTGGTGTATGGTGGGGCTTTAAAAATGGGGCTATTATTAATGGTAATGTTTATTACTTTCTTACAGTAATGGCTGCAGTATTACAGTTATTGTGAATAGTGAAAAATACTAGAAATACCGTCTGAGTCCCTTGTATTGCAACACTGTGTAGATTGCCCGCGTTCTGGATGTGCGTCTGAGGCCCCTGTGGTTCCTGGGTTGTCCAAAGCCTGCCTTCTCTGCCGCTGCAGCTTTCTCTGCACAATGGGTCACACAGTGCCTGCTCAGGGCATGGAGCAGGGCTTCTACAGCTGGTCTGTGATACGCAGGTGCCTCCTGGGACAGGGGGTGGGAGGGCACTGAGAGGTGCTAAGTGGGGCACTTAGGTCCTGGGAGTGCAGGGATGAAACTCAGCCCACCCTTCCCGTGCTCTTTGGTTTAAAGAGAAGGCCAACCCACAGTAGACCATGTGAAATAAGACAGGCCCCACCAAACCTCCCTGTTCTGTGGAAATGCCAGGAAGCACCGTGCACTCAGCGGGTGTCCCAGAGGTGAGTACTGAGGAGGAGAGGTGCTTCCTGGGAAGGAAGGCTTCCTGGGGAGGGGCCATTTGGGCCGGGTTTTTAAGCATCAGTAGGCGTTTTTAAAGCCAAGAGGTAGGAATTATAAGCCGTCTGCAGGGAAGGAAATCCTGTGTCTTCACGGGGTGCAGGGAATGGCAAGTCACCCCAGCTCCCCATGGGAGAGGGAGTGCGGTGAACATGCAGTCTGGAGAATGTCTGCCTCACCATGGAGCTCAGATCGCCCTGTGGGCATAGGCGCACCGGAGGTCGGTAAACAAGGGCCACATCAGTATTCGGGAAGTGTCTTTTCTGGCGCACGCCGGTGCAGTGCTGGCACGGCAGACAGGCCTGTGGCTCCTTGGTGTCCTTGCGCCAATACCTGTGCTGGCTCTGGGGGCTGCTCCTGGCTGGGTGTGGAGTGGACCGGTGTCCTGCAGCTCCTCTGGGAGCCTGGGCTCCACTCTGCCCTGCTGTCCAACCCTGAGCCTGGGATGTGGAGTGGGAGGTCTGGAGTTTAAGTGGTGCCCCCACCGAACCACCGCACTGGCCTGTCCCTGCTCATCTCGGACCGCAGGCCGCCTGCACGCACACGTCTGTACTGAGAACCCCAGGCAGGGGTGGGGTGTCTGGCCCCACATTAGTGTAGGCCTCACCTCCTTGCCCCACCTGCATCCCCAGCCTCGACGGTGGGCCCTGCCCTGCAGACCCCTGCCCCCCACCCCGAGCCAGTTCATGCCTCCCTTTGTGGCCCCTCTGCCTTTGTTCATTCTGTGTTCACCTCCCATGGGGCCTCCCCCTTCTCTCTGCTTGATGCACGCCCCATCTCGGCCATTTGGTTCTCGGAAATCAGACACGCGCCTCACATCTTTGCTTTTCTCCGAGCGCTGAGCACAGGGCTGGGCTCACAGTACACAGGAGTCCCGACTTCAGTGCCTATACAAGCAGGGAATAACACAAGAAAGAGAAGAGGGCCAGCACGAGCCGGGGAGGTGGGATTGGGCAGACGGGAGGGGACAACGCCCTCTCTAAAGGGAGTGCCAATTTGGCATCGCGACACACGTGAGTGTTTTGAGAAATCAGAAATATGGGTTTTTAAGCAAAATGGTCTGTTTTTTAAGCAGAATGCTCTTTTTTTTTTTTTTTTAACACAGCAGGTTTGCTAGCTAGCAGCCACAGATTGCACGCAGGCAGTGTGAGCAGGGTATGAGAGCGTGACCGCTGGAGCCAGACCACCTGGGTTGGGACCCAGCTCTCCTTCCGCTGCTGCGTGGCCTTGGGCAGCCTCCGAATCTCTCCATGGCTGGATTTCCTCATCTGGAAAGTGGGGGCTGTAATGGCAGCCACTATAATAGCAGTTGCCGTGTGTAAAGGGCTGAGCGCAGTGCTTGAGCCGTGCGGTGCGGCAGTCATTCCTGTTGGATGTTGTGGCCGCACTGCTGTGTCCGACGGGTGGAAGAACAGTCAGGAGCACGTGGAGTGCTGTCGCGGCGCCTAGAAAAGTGGCAGCTTTTATTACTGTGGTTGGTCTTTGGGATACATATGGACACTGAGACAGAGCCCGCAGCAGGCTCATTTCTGGATCCCTGGTTGCCCAGTCCTGCGCTCTTCGGCTTCCCAGGAGGCCCCATCCCGCCCAGGCCTCCGTCTGAGTGGACGGGTGGTTTTCTGGGTCCTGGAGAGTCTTTCTGCCTCCAAGGTGGTCTGATCCTGCAGACTCCCCACAGCGGTGTCTTGCCGGGTTAATAACTTATTTATGATATGGAATAAAAGCCAGACATCACCGCATTGCCATTCCTCCTGAGCAGAGCCGGCCTCCCGGTCCAGCAAGGGATGGTCTGGTCTGGGGGCAGGTTTTATTTTCTTCCCTGGCATCTTCCGGGCTGGCTGGAGCTCTGAGCGTGCTAGGGGCTGCACCTGCCTTTCACCTGCCTCCCAGTGTCAGTGTGGCAGGGCCCAGGGTGGGGCCTCGGTGAGCACCCGGGGAATCTCTGCATTCCCCTGACCCTGCAGTGGGAAGTTCCTAAACCACCTGCCAGGCCCCACATTCCGTTTTTGGCATGAAGGCCTTGCCCTGCCTCCAAAGCCTTAAAAAACAACAGCGGCAGGGACTACAATAGCCATGCTTGCAGGCCACCTCATCCCTGGCAGCTCCAAGGAGCTCCTTGTCAGTACAAATAATCCTTGTGTTGTGAGAACTGCAGTGGTGAATCCCAGCTCAGCATCCTCACGGTTCACATGGACTTTGGCATGAGTGTACGCAGCGGTGTCCCAAAGAGGCCATGGAGGCCTCTCGGTCACCTCTTCACTTTCCAGACCAGAAAGCCAAGGCTTGGGGAAGGGAAGAGACTCACCCAGGGTTGTGCCATGGGTGATTGTCGGGGCCGATGGAGTCTGGGTGCCTGACTCCCAGTCCAGTGCTCTCCCAACGATCCCATGTAGCTTCTCTTCAATCAGTAGAAAGGCCCAAATCAATGGGAATAGTGACTCAAGGTCATAAGCCATGTGATGGCCAGTGATGCGGTGGCGGCGGCAGTGGCAGTGGCTTGAGAGCAGGATGCTGAAGAGATTGATCCAGTGGTTGCCCTGTGGCGGTGTCCTGGGAGTCCTTGGGGCTGGGGCCCAGGTGGAGGTGTTTATAAGGCTCCCATTGTGCGGGTCATCATTTCCCTCCACTGGGAAGCCGACTAAGAAAATACAAACGTCAACAGACCCGTTAGCGGGATCTGAAGCTGGAAAGGAACCTGGTGTTTCTTAGCCCCAGTCAGCACTGCCGAAGTCTGATCCGTTTTCCAAATACTGCGGGGCAGCGGGCTGCTCTTGTGTACAGTACTCGTCACGGACGTTGCAAAACCTGCAGTCTCACTCTCTTCTGCTTTCTGCGGCGCGGCTGAACAGGCCCAGGTCACAGAAACCTCTGAAGGCGGGACGCTGGTCAGGACACGGTTGTCTGACGCAAACCCTGTTCCCAGTGGGCCGCTTGAAGCCCTTTGTCAGCCTTTGCTTCTAAGCCAAGCAAACATTCATACCTTTGATGCGTCCAGAAAACACCCGTGCCCCCAAGCCACCCCGGCCTGCAGCGGAGGTTCGTTTCCGCCCGTGAGGCTGGCAGGAGCTCACGCTCCCCATTAGCTCCTCCAGCCTGAAGAGGCCTTGTGTGCTGGGGCCCGGCAGGCGGCCCGCCTGGGTGCGCTGAGTGCTTAATGCTTTGTCACCTCATAATTCAGTCCCTGGATGGGGAGGCTGTAGGTGAAACGTGCGTTCCCTAAGCCACGGCCACATTTTGTGGGAAAGCAGAGCTTTCATTAAGGGCCACATGCCCAAGGGAGTTCGTTTTGGAGGTTTGGCGCCAAGGACGCTTATTTAATGTGGTTGGCTTCCGAAGTTGGTGCTCCGCGTGGATCAGTACTTGTCCTCCTAAAGCGTGTATCTGGAAGAAGGAAGGACAGACCTACCTGAATGGGGGTAGAGCACCCACCAAGAACCCCTGGGGGCACAGAGGAGGGAGAGAGGATGGGAGGGAAGGGCGTTCCTGCCAGAGCTCACAGCCAGGGGCAAAGGCCTGGGGCCGTGTGGTTCTGAGTACACAGCAGGTCCCGTGTGGGGGCGGGAGGATTTTGTGCTCTCATTTCCGAAAGGGAAACAAATGGGGCTTGACAAGAATAGCAAGTGCCGGGGAGGCCCTGCTGCCTCTCCCGGTGATGGTCGTGGCCTCTCTAACTGATTTCCCTGCTGCTGTCCTTTCGTCTGTTCCCCAGGACCTCCCGTAATACCCGCCTTGGGGAGCAGCCAAGCAGGCCCTGGGAGTTGCCCCTCCTCCCGGCCTCCTGGCTCCTGTGCCCTCCTTGCTGGGACACCCTCCCCAGGTACTGCCAGCACCTGCCCCTCGCCTTCCTCAGGCCTGTGCTGAGGTGTCGCCTTCTTAGTGACATCTTCCCCAACTCCCTTATTTAAAATTTCAACCCTCAGTTCTCTATGATTAATTTTTCTCCATAGCTATTTCCATTGGGTTCCATATTTTTACCTATGTCACCCCTCGGTAGAACATTAGCGCTGATGAGGACTTTTTGGCTGTGGCCGCAGCAATGAGAACAGGGCCTGATCAGTGAATATTGAAGAATGAATGAGTGGCCGGGTAGATAACGGTCTTGCAGACGGAGGTTCGGAGAGGTAGGAACGAACACATGGAGTGAGTCCGGGACCTGGTGCGTGGCCAAGTGGCCGGGGTGCGCTGTTAGTGGCTGAGGGCTCAGCGCCGCCGACGAGCTCTGATGAAGTGTCCCAGTTCTAAGGAACCTGGAAAACGTGCTGCTGGGTCCCGGTCCAGAGCAGGATTACAGACAGTGAGAAGCCTCTTTTGAGGACGACCCCCAACCATTTGAGGCTCCTCCCCGCTGTGCTGTGCGAGGGTGTGGTGAGGCCTGAGGGGCGGTGTGGTCAGGCGTCATTCTGTAGAGCTGGGCCGGGCACAGGGATTCAGGATTCAGGCGGCTGGGTCTACTCCTTTCTGTCCTGCTGCGCTCACCCATCTTCTGTAGGGAACTCTCTGCACCCCACACCCCCCATTCATCACTCCCTGCAGACCGGCCATGTGTCAGACTATATGGGAAACATTTTTCATGCTTGATCTCGTGCCTGTAAAGCCACGTCAGCACCCCACTGGGCCAGGCTGATGGGTCAGAGGGGAGCCCTGGCTGGACCATTGAACTGGGACAGGTGACCTCGGCCTTGGGAGGGACGGGCTGCATCTTTTCTCTAGAGCTGCCCCACCATCAGTTTGTCTGCTTCTGAGGAGGAGGGTTCAGACTGCAGGGCCTCAACGCAGGGGGCCGCTTCTCAGCAGGGCCTGGCAGCCACCCACCTTCTGGCATGTGAGGAACGCTTCCTGTCTCCTCGTCCCGAAGCTGCCGCCACCGCTGCCAGGACTCTGGGCCAAGCAGGGGGCCAGGCAGTGCTCCCAGCCCGTGCTTGGTGGGCTGTGGTGGTGACAGAGGGGGAGCCTCAGAGCCACGTGGCTCCTGGGCCCGGGGAATGGAAACTGGGGGTGCCTGCCAGCCTGGCAAGGTCTGCCCTTGACTCTGGCTGGGCTTGAGGATGGGGGTTTGCAGCAGGAGGGGAGTCTCCGACACCTGCGGTGTGAGGCCCTGCTCTGGCCCTGGGGCCAGCAGCCCTGACACTGGAGTTCGGGTCCTGAAAAGTGAGCACCTTTCCTTTAAGAATGTTTACTGAGCTTTTGAAGACCAAGCAACTGTGTTTTCTACGCCAGAGGACGGAATCAACTTCCGCCTCCATTTTCATCGTCATCAGCATCATCCTAGAGGTACTGGCTTGGGGACTCCCCAGCTGGGGTGGCTGTGACATCATCGATTTGCCACTGGTGGCCCCGCACATCACAGTCCCCCGCCCCCACCTACCAGACCCCCGCCCCGCTCAGGGAAATTTTAGTGAATTATTCCTTACTCACAGTGGAATCACACCTTGAGAAGAGGAGATGGGTAGGTTCTAAGACAGCACCTAAGGCCCAGAGCACCTGTGGTCCAGATGATCCTTGATCATGCTCAGCCTGGGGAGATGCTCACAATGGATGGGGTGTGCGTGAGCCAGCCGGTCCAGACTCCCCGCCTGCAAGCAGCCTCTACCCCACTTTGCAGGGAGGTTGGATGACAGAGGGAGAGTTACACATTGTTTGCCTCTTTTTATTTTTTTTAACATATATTTTTTAAGATTTTATTTACTTATCTTTAGAGGGGAAGGGAAGGAGAGAGGGAGAGAAATATCAATGTATGGTTGCCTCTCATGCATTCCCCGCTAGGAACTGGCCTGCAACCCAGGCATGTGCCCTGACTGGGAATCGAACCATGATCCTTTGGTTCGCAGGCCCGCGCTCAATCCACTGAGCTACACCAGCCAGGGCTGATTGTCTCTTTTTAAAAAAACTTCGCTTGAAATAGTTGTTATACGATTATGACGTGCTCGTTGTAGCAGGCAGACAGACATTCTGTGCAGGCTTGGCTTTCCTTTTCAGATGGGCAATCACAGAAAACGGAAAAGACCGAAAGGCATAAGGAGAGGAATCACCTACTAGTTTGCCACCCAGAGACAACTCTGCAACACGGGTGCGTTCCCACCAACCTTTTATCTGTGCATGCTCTTTGTCACTTCTAAAATTACCCTGAACCAGACCTCTGGGCAAGATGGAGGCCTAGGTAGACAGGTTTCACCTCCTGGCACAACCATAAGAAGGATCACAACTAACCTCAAAACAAAAAATACCCAGATCTTCGAGAAAATCGAACTGTGTGGAAGTCCGACAACCAAGGGTTTGGAGAAGACATATTCATCCAGATGGGTGAGAGTGGCAGAGCCAGGCAGAGAGGACGTGGTGTGGCGGCAGCCAGCACAACAGGTGGTCCCACAATTCACGTGTAGTGGGTAATAATCGGGAGGATCCCTGGGGAGTGGATGATCCCAGCTCCAGGCCAGACCACGCAGCCCAGGGTTCCTGTGCTGGGAAAATAAAGCCTCATAACTTCTGGCTATAAAATAACCAGTGGGGGTCAGCGTGGTGGAAGAAACTGTTGGTCTCTCAGGAGAGTCCATTAAAGGGCCCACATGGTTCTAGAATGTAGGCAAACACACGCACTTTGGGAACCAACCCCAGGACAACAGATAGAGGAGTGCCAGTAGCATATAGAAAATAGATAAAGCGACTGGAAATTGGGAGAGTGCCGAGCAAACCTCCAGTAGCCAGGCAGCAGCACTGTCCCCTTTCCAAGCCTTCCCCCACGTACAGAGCCACAAAGCAGTGAAGCAGGTGGCCCAGCCCTGGCAAATGCCTAAGGCTCTGCCCCGCACACTTAACAGGTGCACTAAGACAGGGAGTCAAAGCAGCTCTACCTGATACACAGAAACAGACACAGGGAGGCTGCCAAATTGAGGAGACAAAAAAAATATGGCCCAAATGAAAGAACAGAAGAAAACCCCAGAAAAATAATTAAATGAAACAGTAATAGCCAACCTATCAGATGCAGAGTTCAAAACACTGGTGATTAGGATGCTCAGAGAACTCATTGAGTATGGAAAAAGCATAAGGGAAGAAGTGAAGGCTATACTAAGTGAAATGAAAAAATCCACAGGGAACTAATAGTGAAGTGAAGGAAGCCAGGGTTCAAATCAACAGTTTGGGACATAAGGAAGAAATAAACATTCAACCAGAACAGAATGAAGAAAGAAGAATTCAAAAAAAAAATGAGGAGAGACTGAGAAGACTCTGGGATATCTCCAAACATGACAACATCCTAATAATAGGGATGTCAGAAGGAGAAGAGGAAGAGCAGAAAATTGAAAACTTATTTGAGAAAATAATGAAAGAAAACTTCCCTAATTTGGCAAAGGAAATAGACATACAAGTTTAGGAAGCAGAGAGAGTCCCAAACAATTTGGACCCAAAGAGGACCACACCAAGACACATCACAATTAAAATGCCAGAGGTTAAAGATAAAGAGAATCTTAAAAGCAGCAAGAGAAAAGCAGAGAGTTACCTACAAAGGAGTTCCCATAAGATTATCAGCTGATTTCTCAAAAGAAACTTTGCAGGCAAGAAGGGACTGGCCAGACGTATTCAAAGTGATGAAAAGCAAGGACTTCCAACCAAGATTACTGTATCCATCAAAGCTATCATTTAGAATTGAAGGTCAGGTAAAGTGCTTCCTAGATAAGGTCAAGTTAAAGAAGTTCATCATCACCAAGCCCTTATTATATGAAATGTTAAAGGGACTTATTTAAGAAAAAGATCAAAACTACGAACATTAAAATGACAACAAACTCACAGCTATCAACAACTGAATTTAAAAGACAAAAACAAACTAAGCAAACAACTAGAACGGGAACAGAATCACAGAAATGGAGATCACACGGAGGGTTATCAGCAGGGAGGGGGAAAGGAGAGAATGGGGGAAGAGGTACAGGGAATAAGAAGCATTGACAGGTACAACATAGATGGGGAGGTTAAGAAAATATAGGAAATGGAGAAGTCAAAGAACTTACGTTCACGACCCAGGGACATGAACTAAGGGGGGGATTGCTGGAGGGGAGGGGGTACCAGTCAGAGGAGGGCAAAGGAGGAAAAGTTGGGACAACTGTAATAATGTGATCAATAAAATATACTTAAAAAAATAAAGGTAACCCTGCTAACCATGAAAAAGGAAAATAAAATTTCGCTGAACCAGCCTGTTCTCTCGGTAGGGACTTGTCCCCTTGAGGATGCTCAACCACTGGTATTTTTTCCTGTTTACAGGCAGGGAGTTTGAGCGGGTCAAAGCCGGGCCACAGTGGAGCCAGGAGTTAGAGACGAGCTGTCTCGTGGTTCCAGAATGTTGCTCCTGGCACTCCCTTTATGAGCCACTGGGGCTCCCAGCACACTTTGAACGATGGTCACGATACCCATGCAGCAAACTCGAACACGTGCCTGGTCCTTGCTGCCAAGTAGGACCCTTCCAGGTGCTCTGTGTATGTTCTCAGAGCAACCCCACTGTATTGGGGTGTTGTAGTCCTGAAGCACAGGGAAGTTAAGCGACTCGCCAAGGTGACATGGTCTAAGTAGCAGAGCCTGGGTTCTGGCTCTAGCACACACACCCACCACACTCACCCACCACATCACCTCTCCCCCGAGGAGGATTCTTGCTGCAGATGGACTGGGACCAGCAAGACCTCAGTATCTTTTCACGCAGCACCTCTCTGGGTGTGGGGCCTGCAGAGGTTATAACCCTAGAAGTGAGGCCAAGTGGTCATCCCAGATAACTTCCTCCAGATGGTGGAGGCTGTCGGCTTCCTGGTGTTTCTTCCGACCCTTGGGCCTGCTCTGGGAGTCCTAATGCTGCCTGTGTGGGGCATGGCAGGGTGTGCCAGTTGAGGACGAGCCTGGCGATTCTTGGCTCCCCCCTCCAAGGGCTCTTCCTCCTGCCTGTCCCCAAGGCTGCAGCTTGAGATGAATCAGCTTTCAGACTTTCCTTGGCTTGGGCCCAGCCCTTGGCAGCGCAGCCTCTCCAGCAGAGCTCCTGTGGCTTGGGGCTTCCACATCGGGTTTCAATTATACGGAATCTCAGCATCCGCAGGCTTTCATCCCAGCTATGCTGACTCATGCTTTCGTGGTAGTGGGCAGTCTGTGCGCCGTGTGTGTGTGTTGTCTGTCTGCACATATGTTGTCACTGTGTGTGTGCTGTTTCTCTGTGCGTGTCATCTTCGTGCACATGTGTCATCTCCCTGCATGCGTGTCATCTTTTATTGAGATATAATTCATATGCCATACAGTTTACCCATTTAAAAACCAGTGGGTTGTTATCATATGTACAGAGTGGGGTAATTATGACCACACACAACTTTAGAACATTTCCACGTTCTCAGAAAGAGGCCCTGAACGCTTATGCTATCACCCCAGCGAAGGCTGCAGCCCTCGGCGAGCCTGGTTTGTACGACTTCGGCCTGCATGGAGCACACAGGCCTTCTGACTTGTGCTGTGAGGGTCTCTTACTTTGCTTGGCCTCGAACAGAACAGGAACAATCCCCCTTCGTCCATTGCCCCAGCCCCCAGCAGCCGCTAATCTACTTTCTGTCTCTATAGATTTCCCCCTATTCTGGACATTTCATATACATGGATTCATATAATACATGGCTTTTGGCGATTGGCTCCTTTCATTTGCATAATGTTTTCAAGATTCACCATGTTATAGCATGTACCAGTACTTCATTTCTTTTTTCTTTTTATTTTTTAAGGCCTCATTGTCTTTTCATTTTTATTTTTAAATTATATTTTATTGATTATGCTATTACAGTTGTCCTGATTTTTCCCTCTTTGTCCCCCTCCACCCGGTGCCCCCCATTCCCTTAAGAAGTCCCCCCGACATTGTTTGTGTCCATGGGTCATGCGTTGAAGTTCTTCGACTACTCCATTTCCTACGCCGTACTTTACATCCCCAGGGCTGTTCTGTCGCCACCTATTTGTACTTCTCAATCCCCTCACCTCTCCACCCATTCTCCCTCGACCCCCTCCCATCTGACAACCATCTGGTAACTAACTTCTTTTCTTTTGCTGATTTTAAGAGTCTCTCTTTACCTTTAACCATTGACATTTTAATTATGATGTACTTTGGAGTGGGCCTCTTTGCATCCATCATAATTAGGACTCTCTGTGCTTCCTGGACTTGCATGTCTATTTCCTTCACCAAGTTAAGGAAGTTTTCTTCCCTTATTTTTTCAGATAGATTTGCAATTTCTTGCTCTTTCTCTTTTTGGCATTTCTATAATGCGAATGGTGGACCCCTTGAAGTTGTCCCAAAGGCTGTTTATACTATCCTCATTTTTTTAAATTCTTTTTTCTTCTTGTTGTTCTGCATGGTTGTTTTTTGCCTCCTTATGTCCCAAATCATTGATTTGATTCTCAGCTTCATTCACTCTACTGTTGTTTCCCTGTAAATTGTTCTTTATTACAATTAGTGTATCCTTTCTTTCTGACTGGGTCTTTTTTATGCTGCTGAGGTCCTCATTAAGTTCCTTGAGCATCCTTATAAACAGTGTTTTGAACTCTCCATCTGATAGACTGCTTATCTCCAATTCATTTAGCTTTTTTCCTAGAGTTTTGATCTGTTCTTTCATTTGGGCCATGCTTCTTTGTCTCCTTGTTTTGGCAGCCTCCCTGTATTTGTTTCTATATATTAGGTAGAGCTGCTTTGACTCTGTGTCTTGCTAGTATGGCCTAATGTAGTAGGTGTCCTGTAGGGTCCAGTGACACAGCCTCCCCTGTCACCCTGTCTGGGTACTCGAGGTGCACCATTCATGTGGGCTGAGTACACCCTCCTCTTGTAGTTGAGCCTTGATTTCTGTTGGCAGGTCAGTGGGAGGGATTTATCCAGGCTGGTCGGCTACAAGGACTGGCTATGATCACTGACCACCAACCTCCACAGTCTGTAGAGGATCAGCTGTACAGGGGCAGGGTGGTGGTGTTCTGACATGGTCTGTAGCTGTCCACTGGGTGCGCTGGCCTTGGAGTTTCCTGGGTGGTTCAGGCCAAGGTCAGCTCCCACCTGTGTTTTCCCGGGGCCCCCTGCCTGAGCTGTAAAGCACTGTGAGGTGGCTGCTACTAGTGCTGGGCTTAGAGATTCTGAGGGAAGCCAAGCCGTGAATCTAATCTGGCTGCCACTAAGGCTCACTGAAGCCAGCTGTTGCTTATTTGATAGGATTTAGGAGCCAAGACCAGTCATTCTTATGGAAAAGAAGCTGGGGTGGGCCCGTATATTGGGTGGGGCAGAGCCTCTGAGGATCTCCAAGGCATGTCAACGGTGTTAGCCCTGCTGATGGAGTCTCAGATATGGCACCAGCTTGCTGGCTCTGTGGGGGGAGGGTTTAGAAAAGGGACAATGGCCTCTGCTCACCTTGATACCAGACACTTTAGTTTCTCCCTGTGTGCCACTGGTGCCTTTCAAACTGCTACCCTGGTGCTGGAGCTCAGAGGGACTGAGTCTGAGTAGGTGAGTCCATGTGTGGGTGCTTTAAAGGGAACTGCTTGGGGCTCCAGCAGTTTCTTCCACCAACTGAATCCCTGCTGGTTTTTGCAGTCAAAAGTTGTGGGGACTGATCTTCCTGCCACTGGAATCCTGGGTTCGGGGGCCTGGTGTGGGTCTGGGATTCTTCGCTCCCAAGATATCCCTCCTGAATTTTTATCTGTGCGGGTGTTGGTCCAGCCTGTTTTGCACTGGCACCCCTCCTACCAGCCTGGATGGATGTGGTTTCTTTAACTCCGTAGTTGTCAGACCTCCATTCAGCTTGATTTCTGACATTCCTGAGTGATGGTTGTGCTGTATTTTAGTTGTAATTTTGATGTGGTTGTGTGAAGAGGTGAGCCATGTCTGCCTACGCCGCCATCTTGACCGGAGAGTGCCTTCATTCCTTCAATGGGTGAATAATATTTCATTGTGTGACACACCACATTTTGTTTATCCACTCATCAGTTGATGAACATTTGGATTGTTTCTACTTTTTGGCTCTTGTGAGTAGTGCTGCAGCGAACATTTGTATAAAGTTTTTGTGTGGGCATATGTTTTCATTGCTTTTGAGTATATACCAAGGGGTGGAGTTCCCGGGCCGTATGGTAACTCTGTTCAGTATTTGAGGAACTGCCAGACTGTTTTCCAAAGTGGCTGCATCACTTTACACTCCCAACAGCAGTGTACAGGGTTCCAATTTCTCCACATCCTTGGCAACAGTTATCTGACTGCTTGATTCTAGCCCTCCTAGTGGGTGTGGAGGGATATCTCACTGTGGTTTTGATTTGCATTTCCCTAACAACACACGATGTCAAGCACATTTTTCACATGTTTATTGGGCATTTGTATATATTCCTTGGAGAAATGTTTCCTTGATTCTTTTTTTTATTTTTAAATGGGGTTGTTTGTCGTTTTATTATTGAGTTGTATGAGTTCTTTATATATTCTAGATACAAGGCCCTTATTGGAAGGGCAGAGGCTGGTCTCTCATTACCTTATGCACACGCCCACCCCCCTCATGTCCAGCTTGCAGTAGGCGCTTCATGAAGACGTAAGGACATACCGAGGGAGGAAAGGGTCTGGGCCACCTCGGAGAGTTCTGGCAGGAGTGGTGGTCCCGGGGTGTGGGGCTGTGTGAGGTGGAGCTGGCTCCCTCCCACCTGTTGTGACTCAGAGACAGTGGCCTCGGATGACCCATCAGAGGTTCTAGAACCCACAGATTGTGTTGGTTGTAGCTTTCAGCTGACCTGACATCGACAGAATGATGGATGGTGGGAGAGATGGGGAAAGGATTTGAAAAAACCCAATCTCTGGACCCATCACTCCTCTTGATTTTTAGCTTGAGTGGCTGGGAAGATTATGGTGCCATTTTCTGGGATGAGGATGGCTAGGGAGGAAAAAGTCTGCTTTTGTTTGTGTTTTGTATTTTATTTAATCTTTATTGTATTTTTTCCCTTTACCCTTTTGTCTCCTAATACTCCTCTCCCCTCAGCAGTCACCACGCTGTTGTCCATGTCTATGAGTCCTTTTTCCTTTTTGCTCAGTCCCCCCACCCCCTACCCTTCCCCACCCCCCACTAGCTGTCATCTGCTCTCCATCTATGAGTCTGTCTCCATTTTCCTTGTTAGTTCACTTTGTTCATTAGATTCCACATATGAGTGAAACCATATGGTATTTGTCTTTCTCTGACTGGCTTATTTCACTTAGCATAAGGTTCTCCAGGTCCATCCATACTGTTATAAAGGGTAAAATTTTCTTCTTTTTTATGGCTGAGTAGAATTCCATTGTGTAAATGTCCCATTGTTGTTTTATCTGCTCATCTACTGACGGACACTTGGGCTGCTTCCATATCCTGGTGATTGTAAATAACGCTGCGCTGAACATGGTGGGGGGGGCTTGTGTTCTTTCAAATTAGTGCTTTGGGTTCCTTTGGATAAGTTCCCAGAAGTAGGATCACTGGTCAAAAGGCAGATCCATGTTAACTTTTTGACGTATCTCCATACTGCTTTTAGGTCTGCTTTAAAGTTTGGTGTGCCCAGCGGAGGCCCGGGGTCTCTATCAAGAAGGCTGTGAGACAGTCCTGCATGGATTCTGGGAGGGGTCAGGGCTGGAGATGGGACCGAGGAGCTCTCTGAAAGCACACACATGGTATTTAAAGCCATGGGATCAGGGGAAGTTTCCAGGGGGCATGTGTGGCTGGAGGAGCTGAGTGAGACCAGGACAAAGAATTGATTGCTGGCTCTGGGCACATGAGGTCACAGGTGGCCCGGATAAGTGCAGTTTTCAGGAAGCGGTTGCTCCAGAAGGCCCCGTGGGGTGGGTAGAGGGGAGGCATGAGGCCTGGAGGCGGAGGCAGCGAGTGTAGATACCTCTTTGGGAGGAAAGCATGACCGGCAATAACTGCACTGGGCTGGGAGGGAGCGAGGGAGGGAGTTTCCCAGACGGGAGGTCCCTGGGTGCACCTGTGTGTCGATGAGAACCATCGGGAGAGGAAGCAAGCACGGAGAGACTGCACTAACGGCCAGAGCTACGTCCTCGAGGAGGTGAAAGGGAGGTGATCCTGAGCACAGGGTGGTGGTGCGAGGACAGGGCGGGCCCTCTTGATGGTGTCTGCTTTCTCCTTGAAAACTGGAGAGGGTGAGGGTGGGGCAGTGTTGGACGTCTAAGCCACTGGGAGAACTGGAATGTGGACAGAACACGGAGGTGAGGCAGAATCCCTGGTCAGCAGCACGCTCACGTGAGAGTTGTGACCGCTGGTTCTGAGTGATACCAGTGGGCCCCATGTGCATTTTCTCCATCAGTGTGTGGACATGGAGTGTGTGGCTGGTTGGGTTGAACCAGGGCAGCGGCTCCTCTGGGGAAGTAGGATGGAGGGGGAGGGGGAGGGGAGAGTCACATATGTTTACAGCGGAATTATGATTCTAGACCAAAAAGTCCCCGTGGTGAGAAGGGGGCGTGAGGACTTGGAAGGGGGCCAGAGAATGACAGTGATAAAGCGGTGGGGTCGCACGTTGGAGGTCCCGTTGAAGTTTAACAGTAGTGGAGCCAGCATGCTGGAGGCGTAAGTGAGCAGGGCAGAGGCGGGAGGGACAGAGACTGCTGAAGTCGAGGGTCCTGAGGTGGCAGTGGGCGATGCAGTCCAGGGAGGGGGTCAGGGAGGGGCCGTGGCTGGCAGTGGCTGGCAGTGGCTGGGGTAGAAGCAGGTTGCTGGGCTGGGGGAGAACCTGGTAGAAGCCATTTCTGGTTCTCACTGCACTCCCAGTTGTGTGCCTTGCTGCAGACTCCACTTGCTGGGTTTTCTTTCATTTCCTACAGTGGAACAGTTTCAAGCTGAATTTGCTGGAAGCCTAGAACCTGAGACAGCACAGCAGGCAGTAAAACTCTCGTAATGGAATTTCCAGAACAAGTTCAGGCCCAAGAATACACTCTCCGTGGGAGGTGGTGGGATGGTTGGGTTGGAGGAGGCCTGCCCTGCTCCTTTGCCTTCCGGGAGGCCCCTCGTAGGCCAGTCTTGGAAGGACAAGGAAGGGGAGACCTGACTCTGCTCGAGCTGCCATCTTGAAATGCTTCCTCCTGAAGTGCGTTCCATCCTTGAAATGCGTTCAACAGAGGCTGGCGAATCCGAGGATGCAAATGTGGGTTCAAGATCCCCCCGTCCCAAAGCCAAGCCACTTGGACTCCTGTCTGGACCTCAGGCTGGGTCCTTGCCTGTTGTCTCTGCATTGGACTCAGCACGGATGGAGCCCTGCCCTTGTCCAAGCCTGGGCTTTTGCACCGTCTAAGGACGTGCATTCCAGTCCTTGGGGATGCCTTCCTGGGACCTCTCTTTGCTGCCTCTGTACCCTTGCCTCCCAATTTACATGCAAGTACATGCAATTTTAGAATAAATGTGTTTGATTAAATACATACAGGCCAATTCCAAAATAACATGGCTTCAGTTATCCGCTAAAATATTTGGGACCTCGCCCTGATGATAGCTACTGCCGACAACGGAGCTTGCTCAGCCATGGCCCCAGCAGGGCACAGGGTGGTTTCTCAGCCAGCACGCAGCTCTCCTGTGAGCCCTGACAAGTGCCCTTCACTCTCTGGAATTACACTCTGGAGGTGGGGCTTCCCCTGAGGGGAAGCAGGCCTCGATTAGCATGGCCTGGGGCCTCTGCATGAAGAGGCAGCAGGAGGTGTCACCTTTGCCACTAAAACAATGTCACAGTGACATCAAACAGGCCTCCCCCATCAGCCAGTCACCTCCTAGGAAAGGCCCCCCTAAGACAGTTATATTAAAGGGCCTCCAGCTTGGCTGGGGCCGGCCTGCCCATGGGAGAGTTTCCATTCAGAAAAACAGCCTGAGGGCCTGACTAGTGCATGGGCTCAACTGGGTATGATCAGCTATTTGTTTTGGTTGTTTTTATTACATAAAGAAACTTTCTAACATGTATCTTCTACTTATTTATTATTTCTAAAAGAATAAGGTGTGGGTGAAAACAGATATGGTTGACATTTCTTTTCCAACTAAGTAGAACTAATCTCACCCCCCTTTACTTCTTATACAGAAATCTGAGTTGATTTTAGAGCTTTAAAATTAGCCACCACTTTTCAGAAACATAAACATCTCATAAATTGAGAGGCAGGAGTAATTCGGCAAGGAGGCAGAGAGCCAGGAAGTTCCCTTTGCCAGTCTGTCTACCCTGCGCGGGGCCCGGTTTCCTGGCCAGGGCAGAGCTGGAGGGGATCATGGGCCAAGCCCTCGGGTAGTAGATGGGAAACCAAGGGCCTCATGGGACGGACTGGCCCAGCATGCAGCCTGATCTGGTGTCTGGGCCTGCCTTTCCATCCCCTCAGAGGCTGAGGGGACACCCAGGCCTGGACAAGAGCTGCCTGTCATGACTGGGCACGATGCACAAAATGGACAAGGAAAATTGCCGGGGAAGTTCTGCCCTTGATCCTGGGGTGGGGGCTGGTGGGACCCCCAGTCACAAAGGGGCTTGCAACTTATTGTCCAGGTTGCACATTACAGAGTTGTCTCGCCCTAAACAGTTAAAGTGGGCTGGGTAAAATAGAGATTATTTCACTGTTGCCTGGGGAGAGGCCAGTGGGTAGTGCGTAGGGCAGAGGAGTGCTGAAGGCGTGATGAGGATGGCCTGCGGCTGAGAACGCTTTCCTGCGGGGCTGCTTGGCCTGGAGAGTGCGAGGGCTCTGTTCCTGTGAGGGCTGTGTGCTGAGCTCTCTCCCCGTCCTCCGGCCAGGGTGGGAGGAGGACTGGCTTCCAGGGGAGCGGTGCTTTTTGTTTGTGTGTGTTTGTTTGTTTGTTTGCCCAGAGGCGGAAGGTGAACATCTTGCTTGCTTTGCAAGGTCAGACCAGACCAGAGGCCCAGGGGTTTGCGGATGGGACTATGAAAGGAAAGTTTCTTCATTCCAAGGGGCCCTGAAGGGCAGAAGCAGGGCCCAGGGACGGCCTGAGGTAATACAGCCTAGTGGTCAAGAGCCCTTCGGAGCTGGGCTCTTGTTCTAGGCCTGTCACTTACTTGCTAGGTGACTTTGAACGAGTTACCTAACCATTCTGAGCCTCTGTTTCCTTATCCATGAAGTGGGTCTGATGTTTGTGGCTACTGCATAGGACTGTTGTAGGCTCAATAAGATCTGTACGTGTAAGTGGCAGATCCTGTCGTTATGATACACTCTTTACAAAGGGTAGCATGTAGGTAAGTATGCTTCAGCCAAGTAAAACATTGTGAGTATCCTTACGTAGAAAAGATTATTTCTTGAGGGAGGGAGTTCTCTATCACTAGAGGCATCCAAACAAAAGTTAGAGGTACCCTAACTGGCAACGTTGTTGAGGTTTTGAAGCCCCAAACCTGGGCAGGCATGATGATTGTGAAAGGCCGGTGTGGCCCAGGATTGTTGAAAGGCAGGGGTGGGCTGGAAGGCAGTGCCTTGTAGCCCAGCCTAGGGCTGTGTGATCATTCTGGAACCTGCCCCCATCATATAAGGCACTGAGATCCGGTGGCCAAATTGAGTCACTGGGTGGTGAGGCAGGGAATGCCAGAAGAATCCTCCTTATGTAGTTGGTTAACCAAGTCTCAGAACAGGGGAGGGCCACACCAGGTGGCCCAGTATGTAGGGGTGGCTGAGTGGGGTTTTCTGCTCTCTGACCTGGAGAATTCTACTGCCAGGCTGCTTCTGGAGGTATGAGGGGCAGAGGCAGCAAAGGCTGCAGTGCCCGGTGAGCCTGGGTTTGTATGACTTCAGCCTGGATGAAGCACAGGCCTTCTGAGTGGTGCAGTGGGGGTCTCCTGCTTTGCTTGGCCTTGAACAGAGCAGAAGGATCCCCCTGGGTATCAGAGCAGGGAACAGCAGGGTGGATGGGGTGGGTGGGGGGTTGGGCTGAGAGTCCCGTCACAAGCCCCGTGGCCACAGAGCTGCAGGAGCTTTTCAAGGAATGTCTGGACCCTCCCCGCCCCCCCAGCCCTGTGTTCCCTGGAAGACAGCCTTCCTTTGGGGATTTGGCTTGGCTGCCGTGGCAGAGGCCCTTTGACTGGGCCATGTGGTCCATGTTCTGGCTCAGCCTCTGCCCATGAGCCTGGACTGGGTCCCCACTCTGCCTTTATACTTCCGTACCCTTGCCCAGGCCCCTACCTGACATGCCCTTTCCAGCTCAGGTGGGCTTCTTCTGCCTGCCCCCCAGGAGCTTCTCCTTTCCCATGCAGTCGCCACCTTTCTGCTGGCCATGGGGGTGTAGCAGGGACCGCAAGTCCGAGGGTGACCATGAATCTCAGGCTGGACCATCCACAGCCTCCCTTGGGCTGTTGCGGATGGGGCTATGAAAGGAGAGTCTCCTTGCCTCTGGTGGCGGGCTGGAGATGTGTCTACAAGAGTGGGCTACGTAGCCTTGTCTGGGAGAACAGAGCTGCTGCAGAGGGTACTGAGAGGAGGGTGGAGAGGGAGGCGAGTGCCTGCCCCTGCCATAGTCTGTCACGGGGCCAATACACTCCACTTGGGACCAAGAAGGTTGAAGTTGAATGTCTGCCCCTTGCCCCTGAGAGCACCTGCCCTTCAGTCAGACCCACCCACCACAGCAGCGAGCCCGACACGTGGCCACCCCCTGCTCCTCTACGGGCCCTTCCCTCCAGCTGAAAGCTGGGCTTTTTTTATGATCTGTTTCTCCCTGCCCTTGGCACATAGCAGGTGCCAAGGCAAAAAAGTAAAATCGCTTTGAAAGAAAGGAAGTACGCACAATGTAAGGTTTGATGTTGATATTTTAATAAGCAGACCGGAACTTTTGCAGACAACTGAGTATTGCCTTACAAGGTGGTTACCTTGGGAAACCCCACACTTATTCTGTTATAATGCTGCTACTTTTTCCCTAGAACGTGTTTGGCCTCCTGATTGGGTCAGTTTGTGATACACAAGAGGCTGCCATCTTGGTTTTGATCCAAAGTGGGGTTTTCAGTCTGACCCAGAGCTCCAGCTGGAAGGGGCACGGAAAGACTGGCCGCTGCTGGGAGGCCCTGGGGGGTGTGCTCCGTAGGCCTTGGAGGGGGGTCCTTGAGAAGCAACCTCAAAGCAAGCTGAGGTGGGAAAACTGGGGAAACGGGTAGTTTCAGGTTCATAAAGCAGCTGCTTGGAAAAGAGGTGCTCCTCCTTGGATGGGAAGGGTCCAACACATTGATAAAAATGGTCTCTTCATTCACTGCTTTGTGTTCACAGCTGTATTCCCAGGGTCCGAAGCAGTATGGGTATGCAATAGGCACTCAATAGATATTTGTTGAAGGAATGGGGGAATTCAACAAATACATATATCTGTTAAGGATTGCCTTCCATTTTCGAGGCACTGTGGTAGGAGGGTGAGTCTTACTCCTCCTCTTACCGGGCGGACCCGTGTGTTGTGCGGGGGAGGGCTGTGCAGCGACACACACATTCACACACAAGTAGTTATAGGTTCAGTGCCCTGGGGATTATTGCCTCCCCTGGGGCTTAATAACATATCGGCTGGGCTTGGCTAAGGCTCTATGTTTTTATTTCCAAGGCCAATACCTGATTTTTTTTTTAAAAGAGACTATTTTGATGCAGGCAAAAATTAGATTAAAAACAGAGCACACGCTCCCGGGGCATGATCCCGGCTCGTTTACAGTCAGCGAACAGCTGCTCTCCCTGGCCCGCGTGTACACATACATGCCTTAAATCTGAAATAATAGCACTTTGTACTGGAGTGGGGGGCCAGCTCCCACCTTGGAGATAATGAAGCCTTACCAGTGGGGTTTTCCCCTCTGCCTGCAGGTAAAGGCAGCCCCCTGTGATGGTGGCAGCGCTTCAGGGTGCAGTGCGGTGCCCTGGGGTGTGTGCGTGTCGCTGATGGCAGTGGCCCCCCTTTAAGCACTGGAACCCTTCATTTACGGGAAGCGGGTCTGCACGACACAGCGAAAGTGGGTCTGCTTTTCCTGAAATTGGCACGGGCTCCCTCACACGGCTCCTTCAACCCCTCCCAGTGGCCGGCGGGATGCCAGAGCTCCCCAAGGCCCCGGGAGAAGAGCCTGCCTACCTGTGGTCACATGCACGTGGTCACATATGTGTGCATCCACTAACACTCACTTGCACTGTGCCACGTATTCACGCCTCTTCTCTCTCTCCCTTTTGCTTGCTGTGTCCCCGGTTCAGGCCGGCCTCATCCGTACAGATGTCACCGACTACTTCATTGAGCCCCTGGAGCGGGGGCAGCAGGACAAGGAGGCAAGTGGGAGGACACATGTGGTGTACCGCCGGGAAGTCGTCGGGCAGGAGTGGGCGGAGCCCGGAGGGGACCTCCACAACGAAGGTAAGCTGTGGGCAGGGCCCCAAGCTCTGCTTCTGCCCATACCTTCTTGGAGTCTTCCGGTAACTTCAGACCTTAAGCCCCTCAATGCCTGGCCATAGTCTTCTCATTCGTAACGTGGGACTGGGCCATGCGGACCTACCGCACCTACTGTGCCCAGGGCTTTTAGAGGCTACTACGACTGGCTGCAGCTGGGGGCTAGAGGAGCTACCCGAGCCCCCTGCACGATGGAACCCGGGACTGCAGCGTTGCTTTGCAAGGCTGTTTCTCTGCCCAAGTAGCAGGCAGAATGGCTGCAGTTAGCTCTTTCCTCTAATGCTCAACTCAACCTCCGGGAGCCACAGGAAGGAAGTTCTCAGAACGCTCGTAGGGAACCTGCCCTGTGTCAGGGCATCGGGGTCAGCTTGGTGTCCACTAGACCATTTTAAAACCCTGTCTCCAGTGCTGGCTAGTGTGTGACCCTAGCAAGTTACTTACCACCTCTGAGCCTCATGCTCTAATCTGTAAAGTGGGAGAGATCGTTGTTTACCTCTGAGATTGCATGGATTAGTGATAGTGGAGCTTGGCACATAGTAGGTGCTTGATGACTACTAGTTGGTTATTAGGCTGACTACGGACATGTTCGGGTGAGAACCCCTGCGAGCAGAGGCATCCCTGCACTCTGGTGACCAGCACAGCACTCAGGACCTGTGGCTGAGCAAATGAAGCAACAGATGCCGTGCGTGCTGGTCCCGGGCCCGTGGCCAACTTCATAGTCCCGGTTAGCCTGGTCATGAAGGCTTTAGCCAAGAGGACGTGAGAAGGCCCTGGATGGAAGCCCTCCATGAGCAGCCACACCCTCCAGCCAGGGCCCTGGCGGGGTTGAGCACAGCATGAAGGAATGCTTGAAAACCGGTTGTCCACGTACAGTGCCTCCTTTGAAGCTCCAGCTGCTCTCCATGTTGCTCATAAGGGGAGCTACAGCACCGGCAGTAGCCCAGAGGAGGAGGGCTCTGTGGGCCTGCGGTGTGGGGTTGGAGGCAGGGGGCTGGGCGGAGTCTTGGGGGCTGGGGTGGATTGCAGGGGCAGGGTGAGGACAGGCACCGTTTCCTTGATCCCACCTGGAAGGATGGCAAGGCTCATTGGGCTCCATTTTATTTGAGGCCAGTTCTGAATCAAAAGTCCATAAATTCCCTTTTGGGGAGAGACCGTGGGGAAGTCCTGCTCAGGGATCTGAGCCTGCAACCAACCCTGTGGCCTGACACCGTCTGTGACTGGGAAGCCTGGACCCCTGAGCTGGCGGAGTTGCAGTTCTAGCTGGGACTCGGGTGTGACTCCCTCTCGTCAGGCTGCCTGTGGCGATGCCCTGCCCTGGGCCTGTGGGAGTTCTTCCTTGGAAAGACAAGGGGCGATGGAAGACTTTCTTGGAGACCTGAGCCTCTCAGTCACTCTGTGTTTCAGAGCAGCAGTGGGTCTGAGCCCAGTGTGTGGAGAAGCATTTGTGGGTGTGCCTGTCTTCCATCTAACATTCTTCATGAAGATGAAGGTTTTACCTCAAGTCTTTGGGTTTAGTTCTTGGCACACAGGGAAATGCCTCAGAGGCTCAGGCCACTTGGTCAGTGCCTGCTTAGCCACAGGAAACAGGCTTTTGAGGAATCTCCCCCAGCTGAGCACCTCCCCCCATCTCTGTCTGTCCCCATCCTTCCCAGGCCTCAGCCCAACTCAGGTGCCCCCTCTCCTGGGTCCCTCAGTCCCCTGGATTTCTCCTGGGACTGTCCCCTTCTTCCAGACAGGCTGGGGTGGGGTGTCCTAGAGGACAGACACCAGGTCTTAGTGATGTTTGTGTCACTCACATGAGCCCTACTGTCCCGTGGGGTGTGTCCAGCTCTCCTCGAGGAAGGAAAGGAGGCGCTGAGGGCCCACCAGACTGCTTTCTAGCTGCCCCTCAGTGGAGGCGTGTGAGGTGCGCGGATGAACTGGGCCCGTGGGGGAGCTCTCCCTGTTGGCACTCAGGATACGGCCTTGGCTGCTGCTTCCTGAGGAGTGCATGCACGCACCCCCCATGCTGACACACTCACCTGTACACACTTGCTCACTCACATGCAACACACGCCAGACACTCAGCTTACACATTCACTCATACTCACTCACACACGCTAAGACCCACTCTCCCCCCTCCCCACAGTCACACGGTTCCCACGCGGACGCTCACCCACTCACACCCCTCCACGGTCACATGCTCACCACCCTTCACACCCT
>PVKM010020447.1:0-23371 GCA_004027735.1 Carollia perspicillata | reverse complement strand
GCAGAGGGGGATCCATTCCAGAAAGAGGCAGGGCAGAGGCACAGCTGGGAGGGATAGGACAGTCTGGGCGAGGAATGAGAAGCAAGTCTGTGATGAAGCAGAGGCTCCAGGGGAGGGACAGGCAGGTGATACTGTATGACAGGGAGGGAGGAGCCTGATCAGGGAGGGCCTGGCTTGTCATGAAAAGGTACCTTATACTTTTATCTGCCGGGCAATGAGGAGCCAATGAGCAGTTCTGAAAAGCAGAGCCACATGCTAAGATTTGTGGAGCTGTGTGGAGAGTGGCTGGGAGTATGAAAGAGGAGGCAAGCAAAAAAGTATAAAGGCCTAAAAAGACTGTTTTAAAACCACTAACAAAATTTGGGTTATCTGATCCCACACCATGCTACACACATATACTTCACATAATTACCGCTTTGATAATTAACGAGTTAATGTCCTCCTTAAAAAATAAATATGTTTTAGGATTTGGGTAGAAAACTAATACACAGAACATTTTAACTCCTACTGAAAATAAATAACAGTTTGATTTTCGTGAATAAATAATAACACTAAATGAACTAAATTATTACTACTTTCTGTAGTAAATTAAGATGTTAAATGAACTAAATTGAAATGATCTGAAAATATTTTTATAAAAATTCGACATTCTAATGGTAACCTCGTGTGACTTATGATCCAGTTTTCAATGATCTCATATTGTTTTGTAATTTGCCGCTTTTATAAGTTTGCTATTTACCTAATGCTCTAACTTCCTATGCTTAAAAACAATCCAATAGTTTCAAAAATCAGTTTGTAGTTAAAGGAACAAACTTACTGCCAACTTCACTAGGCTGTTTGCTGCAGTTCATATTTTATCACAGAGAATTTTACCTGAGGGAGAACTACTGAGGCAAATTATGACTCTGACATGAACTAAGCAATCCTATGTTAGAAGTTATTCTATTAACTTCACTTTGCATGTATTTTAAAAGATTATACAAACTGCAGTTATTAATTCACTAAGCAGCCCTACCTTCGGTCTAGTGATGCCCAAAATTTCACAGTCAGGAGGCCAGGGTGATGGCCAGAGAGTGATGTGCTTTCCTAGGCACAGTGATCACCATGAACTGTGATGATGTATTCTGGTATTTTCCACTCATTACATGTCCCCTTTGATCTTGTGAAGAGCGCCTGTCCCTCCACAGCCCTGGGAAGATATAGTCAAGTTTCACACAGGTAACAGTTTTCTGGCTTTTTGGCTTTCACAGGCTGCTTCCTGCCTGGCTTGCCCACACAGGCTCGCTGGAGAGCATTGTTGCTAAAAGCAGAAGGGAAACCCAAGTAATAAGATGCAGTGAACAGGGTCCAGTTTATGCAGACTAAACATCTGAAAGAGCCAAACATTTTCCAAAGCACAGGTTTCTGCAGTGACAGAGGCAAGCCGAGCCAGTGTGGCCCAGGAGAAAGGAGATGCTAGCGGCTGCCCGTTCGTCACCTTTGATGAAGTTTTCACTGCTCATATTCATGAAGTTCAACCAAATGGTTCTTGATATTTTCAAAGATTAATTTTAAGAATCAATGGGACAACCTGTCAGTACTTATACAGAGGTAAATTTTTAGGAAGAGATGTAATTTCTTCTCATTTTTAGGAAACATTTTCCCTCTTTTCTTACAAAAACACAAGGTTTCAATAGCTGGCCAGTTCAAACTATTACCATTCATAAATTCTGCACGTCTGAGAACTTGATATAACTTAAAACATGCACCACCCACAATCAGAATTTTGGCTTAGCCAAAGGAAAAACATCAAATTTAGATTCCCATTAAATACTGTAACTAGAAAATCACTGAATGTTTAAATGGTAAAATTTGACAATAAAAGGCTCTACCTAAATTAGGCCTCTTTCAACAGCTATATCTATGTTGTGTAACTTGGTGTGAACTAGTCAAGACTGGATACAAAAAAGTATGGAAGGTTTTATTTTCCAAAGATCACAAAACTACCCTCCATCCCAATGCTCTTCTTACATCCCACATAGAGGTGGCGCCTAAAGTCTTTCCCTGGGAATCTGGATGAGCTCACGACTACGGTGAAGTGACACCAGGTGTGCTTCAAGGCCAGCTAATAAAATGGGATTAAATCCCACCTTACTCATCAGAATCAGTGTTTCCAAAGCCTTTAGCTGCCACATTAGCAGTCTGACTGTGCAGAGACATGATGTTGTAAGAAAGACCAAACTAGCCAATGTGAGAAATCAGAGAGGCCTTGAGAACACATGAACAGAGATAAGCCTGGACAGCTTCTAACTTTTTCAGCCTCCTGCTGTTTGAGTTCTAGACACCATCTGACAGCAAAAGCATGTGAGATGGTGAGCCAGCACCACCCGGCTGACTTCTGCCCAAAATCCTGGCCGAAAGAAACCGTGAAAGGCGATAACTTTGTTTTGGCTGTTTCAAGCCACTACATTGTACTTGCCTTTTAAAAAACATAGATAACTGGGACATACTTTGATACCAGAAGTGAAGCAGTGCAATAAAAAAATAAAGTTAACTCAAGAGAAATGGTATAGGTCTCTGGACCAGACAGAAGACAGAGGCATGAGGAGATTATTAGTGGAAGCCTGATAGTCTCAAAGAGTTGGACTCTGAGGGCTCCAGAAAAATAAGGGTTATGTTTTTTAAAGGAAAAGAAAAGAAGACTCTTGTTCTATTGTAGCAGAACAGTTAGCAACACTGTTGCCCACAATGACGTGGAAAATAGGAAACGTACCTGACGAAATCTAGTTCAGGAAGATTCCAAGCAGAATACAGAAGGGAAGGTTTGCCTTCCTTTTGCTACTTATGATAAGATGTGAGTAGAGATACGTGAGTTTAAAAAGAAACTGTTTGGTTGTCAGCAAAATTTGGAGGAACCATAAAAAAAGACAGCATGCTGGGTTTGAAAATAAAACTACTTTTCAGAGAGCAAAAGGGTCTCAAAATAGGAGTGAAGTCTCTGGGAATAATATGGCAGGTGAAGTTGGACAGACCTGGTCTACAAATAAAGGTATGCATGTTACTATAAAGTCCCTCTCTGAACACCTCGGGAATGCTCAGGCAATGCCTCAGAGATCCTTTAGGACAGAGAAAAGGCTTTCTAAGGGTCTTAACAGCACACGTACAAAACTTTCTCAGCTGAACTGAACTACTAAGAATCTGAAGGGTATCATTTCACTGCAGCCTCACAGGGAACCTGGTAAAGGAGTGACTGTCTCAAAATTCTCTAGGGATGGCTTTTGCTAACAGAGTAGATTATAAATTATACATAAGAAACCCTAAGATTCTTGAAGAATTATCCAATTGAAATTAAAAAGAAACAGACAATGCAAAATAAAAGTGGCCTTTGGACCCCAAACTTCTATAACAGGGAAAAGGCTGAGAAAATTTGCCAGCTATGAATTAAAGCCATGGTTGGTTGGTTGGTTGGTTGGTTGGTTCATTTGGAAAAAGAATGATGATTCAGAGGATAGTAACAAGGACACAGTGGGAGGAAATAAGAGCCACAGAAAACAATCCCAAGGGACTAGATGGAGCCCTAATCAAGCAAATGGCAGCAGGGACATTTGGGTTTGTGGTCTGCTATGAAGTATAATAGCCTCTCATTTCTCCCTCTTTGAACGGGAAAAATCACAGGATCTTCTTATGCTTATAACACCACTCAATGTTGGGTGTGTAAAGGGCAGATAATTTGTCTCTTCACTCACGGGTTTTCAAAAGATTCTGCAGTTCAAGTGTTTTCAATAGTCAAGAAGCCTTATCCAAAGAGCTTCATCTGCACCTGGACTTGATTAAGAAGACAAGATTCTGGATTTTAAGCTAAGGCAGTAACAGAATGAGACTTAAGGGCTTTGAGGGCAAGAACAAGCATATCTTACATGGGGGCGGGGGGATGGGGGGATGGACAGTGGCAGATTATATTTCCCCCAAATAACCCCAATAATATCTTCCATATCACCACATTCTTCTTATACTCTAACTCTGACACTCCGCCCACCAAGTACTGGAGTTGATATTCCTTCACCCTGAAGTTTTTACTACAGCGTAAGTGAAGCTATGTGATGTACAGACTAGGGGCAATACAGCTCTCACCTCGCTCACAGTAACACTCACTCCGGAAGCCTTCAGCTGCCACCTTAGTAGTTTAACTGTCTTGAAGCTGTCATGCTGTGAAGAAGCCCACATGAGGCCATGGACTGACCACGTGGACAGGCCCCGCGACTACAGGAGAAGAGAGAGATGCCAGACTGGCCCCTAGTTGCTTCAGCTGCCTGCTGTCCCAACTCCAGTCACCCTCTGACTGCAAATGCTTACGAGACCCTGAGCTAAAAAGCAAACAGCAAAACCCTGCATACATTTCCAACCCCCCAAAGTAATGGGAGGTGAGTTGTGGTTGTAAACCACTATGGATTACAGTGCTTTCATTATACAGCTAGAGATAATAGTAATAAAAAGCATAACTTATTACATCTCATTCAAGCAACATATAGGAAGTGCCATAAAAATTACTAAAAATAGAAACTGGTATTCTGATCAAACTTTACAAGGAAAAACAAAAACTTTTAAAGACATGATATATAAAGATATTTAGGTGAAATTATTAAACAAAAGCAAAAAGTGGTCAGATATTACAACCTCAAGGTATTAAAGAAAGGCAAATTAAAAGATGCTCAGATTTAGTCTTCAAACTACCCAGCTCTCCAAACAAGGACCTGGATCTCTGTGAACCCTCGAAGATGTTTCTCAGACAGAGTTGGTTCTTCTTTACTCTTTCACAACCAAGCAATATCCTGGGCCCTATTGGCAATGCTGGCCAAAGACATGTACTTAACTCATGTGGCCAACGGCCAAAGTCACATCCTTAGAGTCTTCAAAAGCCCCAGCACCTTTTATGATTCCTTGAAAACAATGTGGAAGCTTCCTCCTGGTGCAGTCTGCTGGCTCTACAAAGTGAAGTGGTCTATTTTTCTGAAGCTATGTGTGATCAGTATAAATCACTGAATGACTGAGAAAACATAAAGCACCAAACTCTGAAATATCTCTTCCAAACACTTCACAGTTAATTTATCTCAGCAGCTCTGTCACTAGGTAAAAACAAATAATACATGGGGAAGTGGGGGAGGGGTGGGAGGGGAAGTGGGCGTGGAGGAGAAAGGCAAGTATCTGTAGCTGCACAGCGCTCACTGCGGTCTTGTATACTCCCTGACTATGTTACAAGACTTGGGGACATATAAAAGGACAACCATGCATTCTACTTGGAAGCAAGTTTTAAGGCAACTGAGGAGACATCTAATTAGTAAAAATAATTTATAAAATAAAATAATCAAATGCTAAACTGGGATATAATATTAGATATTAGGGCCTTGCTCAGGCTTCACAGAAGATATAGAAAGGAAAAATTAAGGGTCACAGCAAGGGTATCATGATAAGAACATTAATGGAGTAGGTTGTTCTAATTGCATAAGCGATGTGGGGACAGAACTGGGAAAGAGTAGAAGGGTGCAGTCGAAGACACCCCAATAGGGACCCCTGCAGACCAATCTAAGGTGGGCTGATGAGAGTCAGTGATGGCTTCTAAAGAAGAGAGTCAACATAGAAGAAGAAATACTTGAAAAAATCTATTGAAATTGCATGTTAAATTTTTATAAATAAAATGAAGGATAAATACCAAGCTATAAATAATATCTCTTTAGAAATGTGACATTTTAATAGCCTTAATATAACACATAGAAATTGGTAATAAAAATACTAAATAATAAACAAAAGCATAGATAACTCACAGAAGAAAACCATAACCATGAATGTAACTTATCTTCATTAATGATAAAACAAGTAAAAATTAACAACAACGATGAGAGCTTCCAGCAAAGTAAATCAGCATAAGTTTTGATAATTCTGGCAAGGATGTGGAGAAAACGAGTGCACTTGAACCCTGATGATGGAAGCATGAATAAATACGAACTTTCTGGAAAGCAATTTGGATGTATAAGTAGAATCTTTAAACTGTCAATACCTTAAATATTTTTATTAGTGAATCAAATCTGAGAAATTTATCAAAAGCAAGTAATAAATCCAAAGACTAAATTTTGAGTTCAGTAAATAAATTCTGAATAGTCATCAAAGAGTAATGATTATCGATTATCACTGCACCACCAACGCTGAGCAGCTACTGTGAACTGGGCTCCATGAAAATGCCCTTCTTTATCTGTGGTCATCGGAGGTGATGGAACGGGGTGCGTGCACACAGGCACATTCATACTACCTGTATCCCACAACGAAGCTTGGATTTTGTTGTATTAACCAATCTGAGATCTTCTGTAACACTGGTTATTAAAAGCAATAAACCTATCAGTATATAAGCAAGAAGAAAAACAGTGATTAAATCTGATCTTTTTGTCGCCAGGCTCACTATACTCAGGAAGTGAAATACACAGGGAGCTGCTGCCTGCAGTTGAGGCATCTCTGAATTAAATTAGAATTGCACGTGCTTATCGATCAGGTTTTCATTGTCACGTGGAACTAAACACTGCAGTTAACTGATATAGGTGACAGATGTCAGAATAAATTATTTTTCCTTCAAGTGACAAGTAGAACAAAAACTACCTGGGTGAGATTTAGTTTTTAGTTTTGAGTTCAAACACCAATGATCACTCTATTCCAACCAGTGGATGCTCGAATAATTGTTTTACTTAAATCCAATGAATCTTTCTAAAACACATCCATTTCTAGAGGGCAAACAGTCATTTTTATATATCATATTCTATGATCCAGTTCTCTCATGCCATAAGTACTGAAACTGAAGCCCGGAGAGGCCAGGTGACTTTCTACACAGTCCATCAGTGAATAAAAAGCTTCAAATAGTTTCTCAAAACCTGACGCCACATAGTTTCTCTCCGACAACTCTTACTAGTTTCCTGACTCCCCTACCTGCCGCCTATATTCTAGATTCTCACAGAAGCTTGTTTAACATATGACTCTAACGTGCTATCAGAATTTGTGTAGGCCTCCAGAGGGCACCTCTGGTTTCTTTCAGAGATGAACAGTGTGTCGCACAAAGCAGGGCGCACCGTAGGAGCATCTGGGTAAGTGTTCAACACTGTCTCCACTTACAGCATCAGGGCCCCTTAGACCTTAGGGAACTCCACGTTAAGCACCCTGCCTTCTAGAATTTTAAAGCTCTGAATCTCTGTGGTTGAGCTGGTTTCATCTGTCTAATTGGCATATGATAGGTTTCTGGTACCTGCAACATCAGGGATACCTTGAAATCACTGCAGGGTGGCCAATCACTCCTTTCAGTTTGACATTTAGTGATAGCAAACTCTCCTCCAAAACATTCTTTTGTTACAGTAGTTGAAGTATATAAAGTATACGAAAAAAGACTTTCCAGTGTTTTTGTGATGGGTTCTCAGTCATTTTGTCCTTCAAATGGGAACAAATAGCTCTAGATATTAAACTTCAATGATTCTTAAAGTCTATCAGAAACTTCAAAACATAACCGAAAAATATTTCAAATATAAAATATCATTATTTGTATGATGCACCAACTACCATTTGATGTAACACTGAGAAAAAAATGCTATAATTGACATAGGAAGGCATTAAAGTATATTCCAAATTCACCTAATATAAAACATGGTAAGACTGTATGTCTTATGGTCAGTTAATAAGGTATTGCTGATATTAATGTATTTATAAGCTATAAACATTAAAGAGCTATGAAAAATAGACCAAGATAGATGACAAAACATAATCCTGGCTTGCAAGTACCTAAAAATTTCATCTGCAATTCTAAATCTTAAGTGTAGTAAATATTGAAACATTTAAAAGTATTGGAAATATATAAAAACTCAAAAGTGTCACACTCTTTTTACATATAAGGAACCATAAACCAATCAGAATATAGTAATGATTAACTCTTTTTACCAGGCTTCTAAACATCAAGACAAAATTATCTGATGAACTTAGAATTTCAGTCTACAAATATTTATTAAGCCTATATATACTAAGTACCAGCCACTGTATCTTTAGAGAACTAAAGATACAGAGGAGAACAAAGCAGACAAAATTCCCTGCCCAAATTGAGCTTACATTCCAGTGGTGAAGACAAATAATAAACAAGATTCAAAAGTATTTTTAAATAATCAGGGCTTCGTCAGGCTGAACTGGAAAGAAGAAAAGATCTTAAATTCTCATCGAGCTAGCACCGGATGGATTCTAGAGCTCTCTCGCACCCCAGAGACCCCCAGGCTGTGGGCCTGCCACCTGCCCAGCACTGCGAGCCGCCTTCAAGTTTCCAAGGAAGGATCAAAGCCCAAACAAACTGAGGGAGTATAGCGTGACTTTGAGGTGGCCACTTCTCAAATATTCCCCCACGCTCACATTTCAGTGGTTAAAAGGGCGATGAAAATTTTCTTTCCGATATTCCCCTGCCCCATAAAAGTAGGATATCTAATTTTTAAATAAATGTATTTTGCCCAGAACTCAATACAGCATTCTCATTATTTCATTTGAAGCTGCAGCCCATAAAAATAGGTTTTTAAAACATGCCTTTATTTTCATAAAAATTAATTACTCACCATGTGCCAGAGTGTGGCCTTGTAACTTCCCTCCCAGTGGAGGCTCAGAGAGACCTGGTCCTGAGAGTGAGGGGGACAGACACCGGGCAGGTGGGAGCCACTGCAACTAGCAAGCTGTAATCACTTTGGTCTCTAGCTACCTCTTCCTGTCGGAGCAAATACAACTGAATAAAACCATGCAACTATTAGTAAGTAATGACATCTAGACAGCTGTCAGGACAGTCCAAAGATGACAAAAAGGAAAAGAAACAAAATCTCCCTGAACGTAAAGTGATACTCACACAGCTAATGGGAAAGTTAATAAAACTACTAACATGCTGTTATCACTGCCTTTGTGGAGACACCTTCCAAGTGATATAAAGAGCATGTTCATTCTTCCGCTATGTGTGATATTTCCTGTTCTCTAAAAATGTCTGGGTATGATTTATCTTGAGCTCTAACAGTACTACAACCAGAATTTTTAATGTTCTTACCATTTTATTAAATAGTTAAAGGAAAACTGGTCTCTTTCACACGGACAAAATTACGTGCAAATGGAAGTTACCTGTTCCTTACAAGTTAGTACGAAAACAGATGCAACTTTAGAAAATTACAATAAATGTGGTCAACGGGCATTGTCTGTAACAGGGAAGGTGCATTTGTCGGAGTCCAGACCCTGGTTTCAGGCAGCCTTCTCCGTTCAACACCAGTATTCACTGTGCCCACGAAAGATGTTAAAGGTGTTTGTGTGTTTACTCAAGAGTTAAAAAGAGCACAAAAGACCTAAAAAGGCTTGGTTTGGGTCAAAAATAATAACAGAAAGCTCTCTCCTGAGTCTATGGTTTTATTTTCTGTAAACTTACAGAGGTTGAATATAACCCAATTTTTGAGATATTTTAAGATTCCTATATTCTTGCTGAAGGTCAGTATTAAGTAAAAATATCTCACATACTTGTGTTTTCTGCCTCCTCTTGTTACCTCCCAAGATAAAGTAACTGTTTCATTACAGACCAATATTTCTCCAAGGGCCCTCATTCCCTTCATGAAACTTCCAGAATCTGTTCCACTTCCCCACATCATCTCTTAGGGTACAGCTGGCTGTGTTCATGAAAATTTTCTGACATAAACATACAATATAAAATATTTTTCAGTGAGTGCATATAATCTGAATTTAGCTGTCAAACTTTAGGTTTTCAACTCTAGGTGTACTTTAAATTAAAGCTAATTAAAATCCTAAAATTTCTTGGGCAAAACAATTAAATCATAAACTCTTTTTTTTTTATTGTTTTTCAGTACAGTTTTCTGTCTTTTACTCCCATCCTAGACCACCCCCCAGTGCTCCCCACCTCCCTCCCCTTTCCACTCTTGAGAACATTTATGCCATATATATATATATATGGCATATATATATAGATATATATATATGCATGCACCAAGTGAAAGTTCTGAAGTACCCAATTACTGGGAGAATTTTCATATAGCTCAGTATAGAGACCTCATGGCTTAATAGCCACTGTAAAATGAACTACTTATTGAAAAAAAACTGTAACCAATTCAAAAGTTTGCATTTTTTTACAGTACATTCATATGCCTATTTTCCTTATAGCAAAACTTTTACTGTTTTTATGGGTATTTAAGTGTTCTATTTTCTTCTAAAACTGAACTATCACTCATTATAATTACTCCTGATGCTATTTTTGTTTCTATGCTTATATTTTTATTTTTTGATAATTTCAGAGAAAGGTAATTAAAAATATAGATTTAAGTACCATTTAAAATCTAGATATTTATAAGTTGGTTGTATGAAAAGAAGTCTTACTTTTACTTAGGTAGGTTTGGAGTTAATTTTAGCTGCCACATGTGTTCTCATGCGATGTGTTCCCAGAACCAGAAAAATTACCAGGGCTGTAAATCAGAAAAACACAGCACTAGTTATCCAACAAGATTGCATTACTTCCACTTAACATGTGGTGAGAAAGATATTGCAACACAGCATATATCAACTTTCATCCCATTTCAAAAGTCAATATTTAAACTAAGGGAGTCCAAAGCCAAAACTTTCTGTTGAGAGATTCAAAATCTTTTTTCTACAACTGTGTGGTCGCATGTCCATTCACTCTAAGTGCTTTGCTGGCTAATGCTTTCCCTATGTGCCAATGACCTTGCTTTCCAATGTTTCTTTGTCTTTTCCAATTCCACAAATGTTCCATTGTTGGATCACAGGGCTGTTACTTTAAATATTGTTCAGAGCTGTTGAGTGCCTAAAGATGTATTCATCATATCAATACTCCTGTGCATATATGTAAACACGGGAACATACACAATTTACTCTTTCAGTCTAAATCAAACTATATTTTCTTTGAAATATATTCATCAAGAAGAACACTTCTCCGATGTACCACCAAATAA
Organism: Carollia perspicillata; assembly: GCA_004027735.1. Classification (NCBI taxonomy): domain Eukaryota; kingdom Metazoa; phylum Chordata; class Mammalia; order Chiroptera; family Phyllostomidae; genus Carollia; species Carollia perspicillata. The sequence continues at coordinate 12,389 of PVKM010020447.1, read as the reverse complement.
ACTCAAAAGAAAACAATCAGCCCCACATAATTTGAAACATTCTAATCCAGGTTATCAATTCCCCATATTTTCTCTGATTTTCTTCAGCATTTTTTAAACTAGAGGAAAATTAGCTGGAAGAAAAGGGTAAAAAGAACTTGCAACTTTAATTTGAAATACCTTACATAACCCAGGCCAGAAAATAATTGGATTTGCATGAATTCTCTCAAACACCTGAATCCTTTTCTTCAGCTCAGATGTCTACAGTGATAAGAGATACCATAAACAGTTAGCCCTGGGGGAGCGCCTACTACGTGAAAAGCTTTTGACATATTCCAGCTCAACTAATCCTCAAGACAGTCCAGAGAAAGTGGGCATTGCCCCATTTAAAAATAAGAAAGCTGAAGTCGGAGAGGTTTCAATTTGACTAAGTGTGCAGAGCTCTGAGTCTAATCCAACGTGTCTGACTACAAAAGCATTTCTCTCTTTTGCTGTTCTCTTCTACCTGATAAAAAATGGACAGAGAAGGGTTTAATGGATTGTCCCCCCTGTATAAGTAAATATGATCTCATTGGAATTGCAATCTCACCAAAAAAAATCCAAAGCACATTTTCATCTATTTCTCCTAACTTGAGCAATTAAGCAGTTGTTTAATTTTCAAATGATCAGTCAAGAAATAAATAGCAAATGATAGGTGATGCATAGAAATATAAGATGAGGTTTCTGCATCTAATCAAACTAAGCTAATTGAGGTGATTGAGCAGTAACAGACACTCTACACAGTGTTCCTATAAAATGTATATAATAACTTCAGAAAGTAAATAATATACACATTAAGAAAGTACCTTTAAAAAAGGTAGAGCCCTGGCTGGTGTGGCTCAGTGGATTAAGTCCCTCCCAGCAAATCAAAGGGTTGCTGGTTTGATTCCCAGTCAGGGCACAGGCCAGGATTGGGGGCCAGGTCCCCAGTAGGGGGCACGTGAGAGGTAACCACACATTGATGCTTCTCTCCCTCTTAATCTCCCTCCTTTACCCTCTCTTTAAAAATAAATAAATAAAATATTTTTTAAAAAAGAAAGTACCTTTATATGCTGAAATAATATTAACTTATTGAAGGTAAGCAAAATGGGTGTATGGCTAATGCACTTGCTGAAACACGCTCCTGTGTGCAAACTCCGTGCTCGGAAAGTGGACAATGAATATGATAGACGCAATAAGGAAAGGAGTCACTTGAGAAGACTTCTTAGATGAGCTGGAAGTTGGCATGGACCTGAGAGAAATTTTAATATTAGCGTAAGGGAGAGACGAGGGTGCTCCAATAAGAGATTACATCTAAGCGAGGACCAAGGGCTGGAATAAACCTGAAACTTTTCAACATACTTTCATAGCTGCAAAGAACACCAAGAACACTAGGATGAAACTCTCCTTTCGAAGATATGAAAATCAAGTCCCAGAGTGGTTCCATGGATTGCCCAGTCACACAGCTACCCCAGGGCTTAATGAAAAACTCTGCTCACCTACGTTTCCAGCCTAAGTAATTTCCATCCACTGTCTAATAGTAAGGCCAGGCCAGAGAGTTTATAAAGTCACCTCAGGAGTCCAGTGGGGAGCCAGGGGAGGAGTATTCAAACATGGAAGTTCTGCTTTTATTATATCTGTTTTATATATTGGGCTTCTGATAATGCTTGAAGAGCCCCTTTGTGTTTAAAACAAAGAGTACTCTTCAAGGCTTCATTAGTGATTAAAACTGTTGAGTTCTGAGCTATGTGACACAGAAACAAATATTAAAGAAAAAAAGCCTTTACCCTCAACCAATTGATTTATTTGTCCTACGATCAAGCATTGAGTGTTTGTTGTATGCCAGGTACTTAGCTATACATTGGGAAATTCAATGACGAACAAAAAGCTGCAGGTCTGGCCTGTGGTCAGGTGGTGGTAAACCAGAGGGACAGTAATCATGTAACAACACCACAAAAATATATAAAACATAACTGTGATGTCGGGAATGAGGGGAGGTTTCAAGATGCAAGGAGAACATATGACCAGGAAACATCAGTCTCAAGAGTCACTGTGTTAGTAGAGGTGAAGTGACAGTGTGAACCAATAACTATCACAAACATAACTGTTCAATGGTAAGTAAGCACAAGACTCTCTAATATCACAGACTGGCCTGTGAACTCGGCCAGAGGGGGAAGGGACACCTCACAGTGAAGGTGGCATTTGTGTTTCATCTAGGAAGAGTTAATAAGGACACATTCTTATAGGAAAAGGGAGAAAGAAAGATGCCTCAGAAAGAGGTACTGTATATGGCAAAGGAACAGAAATTGGGTAGAATTACAAATAAAGACAAGCCATCCTCAAGGATAGAGTAAAGGTGGTGGTTGTGTCAAAAAAGAAATGAAGTTACGAAAACACGCAAGGGCCAAAGCAGACAGGGCCTTGTACACTATGCTACAAACTGGGGTTCAACCTGCACAGCCTGTCATGGGGGTGATGTGGGGAAACAAAGGCTGGGATCACGAGTGTGACATGATCAGAATTCACCCAGAAAGCAGTGTGGGAGACAGACTGGAACTGGGAAGGCTAGTGGCACTGAGTCCTATCAGAAGCTGCTACTATTTCACAAGCATGGATAACTAGAACTGTGGATCTCTTAGATTTCTGTTACACACTGGTATTCAAAATGTATATTAAATGATTAATTAATAAATGAGCAGGAAATAATGTTGGCATGCTAGAGTACAGCAAAAATATAAAGCATCATAAAAGACAAGCAAAAATTTTATGACCTGATGCTATAGGAAATAGGAAGTCACAGGAAATTTTTGACCAAAGAAGTAATATAATGCAAAGTATATTTAAGAAAACTTAGTATGTTATAGTATATCTCATGAAATGAAAAAAATGATAAAACTATAAGTGAGTTACAGAAACTTACAGTAAGATGTCGAAAGTAGTTCAGATATGAAATGAAAATGTTTAACCTGGTAAAGGACCCATGTGAATACAGAAAAAAAGATGGATAAAAGAGACACTTTCAAAGAAAAACAAATGAAGTCAATCAGTAGACTAGATCAGCGATTGGCTGATTTTGTCTATAAACGGTCGGGTCATAAACGTTCCAGGTTTGTGGCCACATGGTCTCTCTAACATAACTGCTCCCCTCTGTGCCTGTGGCCGGACAGCAGCCTCCCCGCCACAGGCAACATGGAGACAGGCAGGTGGGGCCATGTTCCAATGAAACTTTATGGGCTGGATTTGACCTGCAGACTGCAGTTTCCAAAAATAATGGGTTCAAACAAGAAAAAAATTATTTCTCTCTCATAAACAAAATCCCCAGGTAACAGACAGGTTTGGTGTGGCAACTCCACAACTCGAAAAGACCCAGTCTCCTTCTATATCTTTCTTCTCCTCATCATCCTCAACATGTCACTGCTAGCTCTGGGTTCAAGATATTTGCCTGAGTTCCAGCCATGGCATTAGCATTTTAGCAAGCAGATAAGAAGAAGAGTTAAAAAAAAAAGGGAAAAAAAGCAAGCTCCTTCACTTTAAGGGCAATTCTGTAACTCACAAAACCTTTCTACTTGACTAGCTATCCACTGACATAAAAGTCAAAAAAAAAAATCACACTTGTTTCAAAGTTAATGGCTAAGTATTTTGAGCCTTTATCATTCATTCTCCTTAAAACAGAAAATATTTTTGGTTCACCTCTTATTTGTTGGCCTGTATAAAATTTCTTATTGGCTGAAAGTTACTCAATAAACTGTTTTCCTTCTGTCTGAAGTAATAAAACTATACAACACTATAAACATTTTCCATGTTTAACTCCAAGATATTTGGTTTTCTGGCTAGACACAGTAGAGCTTTTGTTTTTAAAATTAAAGCAGACCCTTGTACCTAAGTTGCCTCAGAATTCCAGATAGTTTTCTCTTGTTGTATTCTAACATTACTATCACCTATTCCAAAAACACATGCACACAAAAGAAACTGACCTATTTGCTCTGGTTATCCCTGAATACGGTTCATTGTAGACAAAACCCATCATATCCAAAGATAAAGATCCCTTAAAGATCCTAGTATACAGAAGATTTATGGTGTGAAGTTATGTTTAAAGTAAGCAAGAGCCTTAACACTACAACCACTACAACAAGATACTTCACTTAGAACTGCTAACACAGATGCAGTACTTCCTTACATTGAGATATAACTGGACTTTTCTTAAAAGATGATTTATGACTAAAATTGCAAACATAAAACAAAAGATTCACTAAGTTTCTGAACTTTCATATTAGCAAAGACAGATAAAAATTAAGCATCCCAGACAACTCTAACAAGTTAAGAGAGGACTGACCCTTAGGATCACGCAATGATTCAACCTGTGTTGCCACTAACTTTCAATTTCAACAATAATTCAAGAGTTATTAAGCTTTTACTTTGACACTGAAAACATGTAGACAATTCAATTAACATTTAAATCTTTGGAAACTAATTTTTAAATTATCTCTCACATTGACCTTTTTATTTTTTACTTTTAAAGGGATTTTGAAAATAATAAATAATGCACAAAACTTTCCAAGTTGTAACCAAAGTCACACACTCTACCCTAGATTTTCAGATATATCTCAACTCACATAATATTTTTATTACCTGACATTTTAATCAAAGATCAAAAACTTCACTAGCCAAAGCATTTCCAAAGCTCTGGGAAGTAAATTAACTTTATGAAATGGAGCTCAGCTACATATTTTGCAATGAAATTTTATATTACATTTCAAGAAAGAATGCTATCCTTAAAAAGATAGCCAATATGGCTCAGACAGTAATAATGGGAAAAATATTTAACAGAAATGCAAGAAGTAAAAAATATTTTAATAATCTAAAGCAATATGCAACTTTCAGGAATCTCTGTAAAATGCTTACTGACTCTCTCAGGGATTATCCAGGAAGCCAACCTGCCTGGTTTGGGAAGAATCTTTAGACCTCACAATGGGGGGAGAAGGGGAGCACTTCAACACACTGTTTCAGGGTGCTCCACCTGTCTTAGGAGACTGCTAACCATCGGACCATTATCATGGGTTGCTAACCAGATCATTTCAAATGTTTTGGCAAGGTATTTATTAATCACATGAGCAATATGTGAATGCATACTTACTTTTCATATTTAAAATACACAGAAATTGGTAGACTAAGAAGTATTTTATGACCCTCCTAAAATTTTAAGAATGCATGCAGCAGTCAATTTTCACAATTAAGAATTTTCTATTTAAAAGAATTGTTTACAGAAATGCTCAGAGAATGGAATTTGGCACACATGTTTATCTTGGTTCTATCTCTACTATGCCTCATACTAGATATCCAAGGTCAGTGTAAGTCATATTAGCCAGCATATTTCACTGATGTGTCAAAATAGTGTAGTGAAATAAGTGGATATTTAAAATTATTTTGGTATCCTTGAAATAATACATGTTATAAGAGTAACATTTTTACCATCACGATAAACATGTTTTCACACTGCTACACCTCTGAGACTGGAACATGTATCTTAGATTTGATGATGTATTTTAATTTACTAACTGAAGTTACATGTTACCTCCTAGATATGAATAAAAACATGAATGATAACAAAAGCATCTACGAAGCATCCCTGTGATGAGATAAAGGGATACAGGAAAAGAGCCAGCCAATAAAAAATGTTCCTCATCCAAAATTACAGCATAGACAATGGAGAAGAGCCAATGAATAGCAAGCTTAGCGGGGTAAGTACTAGAGTTCATTTCAAACATCCTTAAGTCTTATAAGAAAAAGGACAAAAAGGAAGAGCCACAAAGAATTCCTACACTCATTCTCCCACACACACACTGCAAAATGAAAAACCACCCAACAGAGGCAAACTCCAAGGGCACAGCATACCCATCAAGTGGAAGCCAGTCTCATACTTTATAATCACACCTCATATACCACCTTGGAAGGCAGGCCTTCTAGGTGAGGCATCAAGTTTCACAGCCCTGCTCAAACACAGGATTGTTAACACTAATCCACAGCAAGATCCGTGAATGAGAAGAAAGATAGGTAAATAGCCGCAAGAAATATGGCCCCAATTAGAGGACTCAACACTTGACCCACTGATTGTTTATCTGTTATTTCAGCAAATGAACAAACCAATAATAATTATTGAGTGCTGTGTGCTCAACACAGAAATCCACAATATGAAGGACTTTTTATCACAACCCAGGTTGTTCATCTTTAGCTATCTCATAAATAATTTCTATTTTTGTCAAAAACTAGAGGATTTTCCTTGATATCACAAGGAATACAGCCTATGTCTAATTAGAAAAGACAGAGTTAGGATCATCCCTGGCTGGTGTGCCTCAGTAGATTGATTACTGGTATGTGAACCAAAGGGTTGCCAGTTCAATTCCCAGTAGGAAATGCCTGGGTTTCGGGCCAGGTCCCCAGTAAGGGGCACACGAGTGGCAACCACACACTGATGTTTTTCTCCCTCTCTTCCTCCCTTCCCCTTTCTCTAAAAATAAATCAATAAAATCTTTTTTTAAAGAAAAAGATAGAGGTACAATCAAATCAAATTGAAACGGAAACAATTTTTTAATGAGTGAAAAAATGATAGATTAATTTGAATTATTTTTCCTTTAAACAACACAATAAAAATCAAAGTCTATTTCCACCAAAAGGCTGCCAAAAAAAAAAACTACTGGTGGGATTTGCCAATGATGCCCAATTTATGTTGTAAAGTTTGACAAAAGCACACTGTGTCTATTAAAGTTGCTAAAAAGAAAATTCTAGTCTTTTATGTACCCAAGAAACTAGAAATTAAATCCAGAACTCTACCACCATAAATATTTTGCAAACTCAACATTCTGTTTTATTTCTCACTAGAGATGAGCTTTACCAGTTGTTTTTAATTAGACAAATAAGGAAGCATTAAAATCTGATGTGCTGATCTAAATTATAAAAGAATTATAAAATTATAAAATAAGCTACCCCACATTCCAAAACATGAAAGCCTTTTATCTTTTCATGTTGTTATTGATAATTATATTATGTCTTTGTGGGATTGAGAGTATCATAAAAAATAACTTTTCTTTAAAAAGAAAGATTATAGGCATGATTTAAAAAATATGACGACACATAATTTCAAAATGTTGGATCTAATGGAATTGTAAAGGCTTTCATTTCACTCTGAATTTGTGGGAAAAAAGTAAAACTTATAATCATGATCTCAACTACATAAAATCTATTAGCAACATCACGTTCCTCACTTTTAAAATGGAAATAATAGTAGCTACTGCCTCGTACATTTACTGTAAGCATTAAATGTGTTAATAAGTATTAAGCACTGAGAACAACGCTTGGTATAGCATCCTATGGTAGTGTTTGTTTTTAGGATTAATACTCGTATTAGCTGCTAGTATTAACAACAGCACTATCAGCACTGTCTGAAGGCCCAGTCCATTTTCGTCTGTTCACACAAAATTCCATTGTGCCCCACAGGAAGCTTCTCTTGCCACACCCAGCGCTTAGAGAGAGGGCTCTCATCTAAGCTCCTACTGAGGGCTGTCAATCTGACCACATGGCCTACAATTTAATTACATGTTCAATTGTTCACTGTTGTGTATGTTAATCTTATAGAGTCAAAGGGATTATAAAATCCTTCAAGGAAGAGACCATGAGTACATCACTCCGCTGTTTTTCCTGGTACTCAAACCTCAACTTCTGAGAACAACTCCATTCAGAGCAGAGGGCAGACACTGAGTTGTCTTCAACTAACACCCATCATAGACAAGCTGGGACACCTTAATGGTACAGATTCCCTTAAAACTGTAGATTAGGGCCCTGGCTGTCAGGTATCTTCCACTTTAACAAGAGAAATATGCATACTATAAAGTAGCATCAATTCCAAGCTAAATCACCTACCTACAAAAATTCCTTCTGTATGGAATTCTAAAGAAAAAAAGTTAACTGAAGTAAAAGGGGGTTAGGAAAGACCTAATGGAGAAGGACCATGAACGTGAAGAGTCTTACATAATGATAATAATAAGAACTACCAAAGACCATCAATATCACAGTAAATAATTTTCATACAATTAGAAAAACAGCTAACATATATTGAGTATTCAGTAATATATTGAGTGTTCGGTATATGCCAAGAACTATCCTAAGTTACCCTAAATTGTAAGAACTATCCTAAGTTCTTGGCATATACTGTGCTTTATAAATATTAACTGTGCTTTATAAATATAAACTGTGCTTTATAAATATAAAACTGTGCTTTATAAATATAAACTGTGCTTTATAAATATTAACACATTTGATCTTCAAAATATCCCTATGAGGTAGGTACTATTGTTTCCATTTTAAACATAACGAAGGCAAAGCACAGTAAAGGTGAAATGATTTGCCCGAGATTATACAGTTAGTAAGTGCAAGAGATGAGTTATGATCTAAGGAACTTGGGCTTTGAAGTCCAAACTCTTCATCATTATGCTGAACTACTTTCTTTATGAGCTCACGTGATTCTCATAACAGCCCTGCACAGGAAGCCGTGCAATCAACACACGTGACCCACGCACACGGAGTCCCCGGGTTGTGTGGCACCGGGTCTGAGCAGCCCTCTGTGGCAGCTGGAATGGTCTGCATTGTCGGGCACAGGGTTTCATAATTTAGCCAGAGCTGCATAGTTTGTTTAGTCAAAAGAGGAAACACAGTCACTCTCACTCCTTTCACTTAGACATGGAATCAACAAAGCCAAGATATGATAATAAGCAAGATTTGTTCTGAGATCCAAAGAATAAACCAGTTTGATGTGATCAGAGAAAGAATAAAGAGAAAGGATAAAGGCGTTTAATCTTAGTTCACTGCCCACCTGATCTCCGTGGGCTGGATGGAAGAAAAATCCATTGTATGTTACTGAAAATCACAGTGTACAAAGCACTGTTTCAGAGGTGAGCCGATCGACAGTATATTACAAAGACAAATTGTAAGATGTCCCATCTTTTTTAAGGAAAGAAAACTTAAAGCAGCAGCAAAGAGAACAATAACTAAAGACTCTACATCACAGAGGTGGCAAGAATGGATGAACTCTAAACCACAAGCAAAAGTGCTTAAAATAGAGTTGTCGTAGGATGAAATTTATTACAGGATTAAAAATATTTTGGAAATAGAAAAACATTTACAAGTACAACATGTGATAGTCTATAATAATGGGGAAGCAACTTGTATTGAATAAAGGTGGAATGGAAGGCAGTAGTTTTCTCCATCACTTGGAGTCTATTTTATACAATGTTGTTCCATTTTTGCATTTGCATTTTGCATTTGCAATATTGTAAATTACCTGAAAAAAGTGAGCACAATGAGTTACAAAGTAAAATATAATCAACTGTATTTAGTACATTTATACTACTTAAATCTCTCTCAAATGACTAGGAAGAAAGAACCAAAAGAGAATATAAAATATTACACAAGCAATCAAGATGTCCTTCAGGAACTGAGTGAATAAATAATTATGGTACATCCAGACAATGGAATAGCATTCAGCAATGAAAAGAAATGAGCTCAGAGGCCATAAAAAAACAGGGAGGAAACTTAAATGCATGTTACTACATAAAAGAAGTCAATTTGAAAAGGCTACACGAGTGCATAATTCCTACTATATGGTATCCTAGAAGAAGCAAAACCATGGAGATTGAAAAAGATCAGTGGTCGCCAGGCATTTGAGGGACAGGGGAGGGGAGGGAATGCACACAATGACAATACTCTGTATGATACCATAGGGATGGACACATGTCATTACACATTTGTTCAAACCCAGAGAATGTGTAACACCAAGAGTCAATGGTAATGGTCACCATGGACTCTGGGTGACAACAATGTGTCTGTCAATGTAGGTTCACCCCCGGTGACATGTGCGCATCCTGGTGGGGGGTGTGGATGGCGGGGGAGAGGCTGTGCATCTGCGGGGGGCAGGGGTAGAGAGAAGTATCTTTCCTTCTCCTCAATTTTGCTAGTAACCTAAAACTTCTCTTTAAAACAAGTCTCAATACTCTTAAAAACATAAAATTAATAAAAAGCAATCAATCAAACATACCAGAACATTCAGGATTGGTGACATACACATGCGATGTACTCATTCACACTGCTACAGGGAAGCTGGACCCTTTCTGTGAGGAGAGTGAGGCTTACCAAGACTCAGTATTAGAGTCAGTAACACTGTGATAACTGTGATGGTGTCGGGTGAGCGTAAGACTTACCAGGAGACCATTTTGTAAGTTATATAATGTCTAACTACTTACTATGTTGTACACCTAAAACTAATATAATATTAAATGCCGATGGTAATTGAAAAATAAAAAAGTGTTAAAAGACTATTAAATTTGACACTATGTTTGCAGCAACTGGGTCTGACAGGAATAAATACAGCCATTTTGTAGATGAGAAAAGAGAGTCTTGGTTAAGAAATCTACTGAAGAGACTTGTGAAGGAGAAGGTCTGGCAACCTGGAAGCCTCTCAGAGACACGAGTTCAAATCCAAAACTGCTTTTCTTTCCACTAAACAAACCATCCTGTCTCAAGGCTCTAAGTATCAATCAATTCGGTAAAAACTCCATAAATCTGATGGAGCAGGTTTATCCTTGAGATCTCTGGCCCTTCAGAACAGACCTCACTGAAAGCCCACAGCAGGGCTCTGGTCTGTGGCCTGCTAGCAAACACAGAATAGCTTCGGATGCCTCCAGCGGACTGTAAAAATATGTTTCATAAGGAGAACCTCAACTAATATTTTAATAGCAATGGTGAAAGAAATTTAATGGCGAATGCTACAACCGAAGTCTACATGAGATCTGTTTGCTCCCCATAGTAAGACTTCTGGAAAAGAAATGCAGCGTGTTCCAAACACACACAGTAACTGGAGACTAGACCAGAAACGCCTCCAGAAGGATACAACGCAGACTGGGGCACATTCTTCTGCACCTGATAATGAAACCAAACATCCTTCCTTTCAAAAGGTTAATACGGTTGTGATTTTTAAAAATTACTGTTGTATTTATATGTTCCTATGTAAGAGAAATACATAAATGAAAGGCAGAAAAAATTTACACATATCTTTTTTTATCAGTTAAAAGGTTCTAAGAAGCTAGCCTTCTTCATCTGATTCAAATAACTATTTCGATTATTCCACATGTAGGCAGCCATTCAGAAAGATTAAATTATTTTCTCTGCGGGAGCAACATAATTTGTGCCTGGCACACAATAAACATTCCTGAATGAATTTGCATTTGCAAACACATTAGAAATATAAATCCATCCATAAAAAGAAAGGCTAGTCTCTAAATTGACTTCAACTTTTATTCTTGTCAGAGAATGTATTAACAAATACATTTCATCTAAGTTATACATTTCAGAAAATACATATTTAAGTACCTCTCTGATAGCATACCTTTTGCCTACCTTCATCCACGGCTGTCAGAGGACATCAATAAACTGCCTAAAAACATTCACTGCCTCCCTTCCCACTACAAATCAGCACCCACACTCCTTAGCAAAGCATGCTTCACTACCTCCCCACCCCAGCCTCATCTCCCTATGTCTACACAAGCCCAGGCAGAGGCTGTAATTTAGCAAATTTAAGCAGAAACCTAGACACCTGTAGTCTTTTTTTTAATGTGTGTGGGAGGGGCAGAAGATTCTGTTGTGAAGCATGAATACGGAATTACAATCTCCATTTTACAAATAATGAAATTCAAGCTCAGAAGTTGACCCTGGTCATATGGCTGACGAAGAAGGACCTCAAGTTCTATAAACTCTTTAAATAAATGCCCTGAGCCCTGGGTGGGTAACACAGTGGGTTAGAGTGTCGCCCCAATGTGCCAAGGTTGCAGGATCAAGCCCCTGTCAGAGCACATACAAGTCAAACAATGAATGCATAAGTAAATGGAACAACAAATCAATGTCTCTCTGTCTTCCCCCTTCTTCCTCCCTCTCTCAGATCAATTAATAAAAACAAAATTCAAATAGTCCTGGCTGGTGCGGCTCAGTGGATTGAATGCCGGCCTGAGAACGGAAGGGTCACTGGTTTGATTCCCAGTCAGGGCACATGCCTGGATCGTGGGCCAGGTTCCCTGGTGCAGGGTGCTCAAGAGGCAACCACACATTGATGTCTCTCTCCCTCTCTTTCTCCCTCCCTTCCCCTCTATCCAAAAATAAATCAATAAAATATTTTTAAAGATGAATAAAATAAATTTAAAAATTAAAAAATAATTTTAATAAATAAGGTCCTGAGCTCCTCAAGAATAGGAACTATAAAGCCACTTCTATTTATGTTCCTCATTCATTACCCATTTCTTTGTGTTTAGCTTCTATCTGAATGAGAAGGATCAGTTACCTCAAAAGTCCTACTT
>PVKM010020446.1:0-23361 GCA_004027735.1 Carollia perspicillata | reverse complement strand
TTGTTATTGTCCATGTGTCCTTTATATTTGTTCCTGCAAACCCTTCCCCTTTCCCCCTGAAATTCCCTCCCCTCTCCCCTCTGGCCACCTTAAGATTCTTAACATACTTTGTCAAGTGGGTTTTCAAAAAGGTTCGAACACTGTCCCAGGCAGGTGTGCAAATGGCACTTCGCTGCTACCAGAATCAGCCAGGGTTGGAGTATAAGAGACAACAGTTCTAATCCATGCGCTAAAGGATCCCCACCCCCGATGAAGGGTTCGTAGTTACCACTAAGGTCACAAGGGCCCAAAATAAGGACCGGTAGGTTTTACTTATTTTTGAAGCTTGGGAAAAATCACCTGGAGAAGAGTGGTTTCCAAAGCTAACCAAAGCTAACGAAAAACTGATGTACCCAAGGAAACCAGCAACCCCAACAAAATCACAAAGTGCTGTATGTGCAGTACTCAGGGGAGTATTTCGCAACTGTAAAACACAGTATGAACCTAATGGTACAACAGAGAGCAGCCGTCCCTTTCCTCAGTATTTACTGGGTGCATTATACTGCGCCAGGCACAGGGCTAGATGCTGTAGGACACGGACTTGGATGGAAAAGTTCACTGTTACCACATGTACTCAGTACCCCGCCAGCCACCACAGCCTACCTTCATATCCTGTGTATCAGACAAGGAACATTTCTGGGAAACCTACAGTTTCAATGCCAGACGCTGAAGCAAATTTACTTCTTTGCAAACCCTATTCTATGCTTCACTTCAATCACAATGCTGCGGGGTCGGGGGGGGAATAAATCTCAGACATAAATCGGTTAGGTCAATTTTATAGCAATATTTAGTCAAGGGGAATGGCCGGGAGGACAGGAGGGAGCACACCATGATGAACAATGACTTAGAATTAAAAAAAAAAAAAATGCTTACTATGCTATTGATCCCAGTTTCCGACAGGTCAAACATCACTGTTATGGGTTTTCCATTTTCTCTTTTAGCATAACGTTCCAACCAGAAGGCGATAAGCTTCTTTTTGTCCAGGATGGTTTTATGGTCTTTTATGTGATACTTCACCCTGATCCACACTTTTAACAGAACATAAGATAAAAATAAGAAAAATGCTTAGGGCATTTATAATGTATACATATAGCATTCTTTCCCTTTTCATTTCTCCATTTCTAATTCATTTTGTTTGTCAGATTAGAAACATCTCTGCCTTTTTTAAAAATAAGAAATAGTGCGCACTTGGGCACTTTACAGAGTGGCAGACAGGACACTATTTTTTTTTCCATCCTCTTAGGAAATAAAGAAATGTAACTAAGAGGGAAAGAAAATGCAGGTGAACAAACAATATTTGGTAATAACCTAAGAGTCCTCTTCAGTGCACTTAACAACAACAACAACAACAAAAGCCATCGGCGTTGCCAAGCACTAGAAAAAGTGTTCTTTCAGAGGAAAAGCCGGACAGAAGCACTATGGAGGTGTGAGTGGGTGTCCTGCATGTGCGCGGAATGTGGCAAAGTGTTCAGAATGGTGGCAGCTGAGACAAAATGTGATGAACGATGAGAGGAGAGGCTACACAGACAGGGCTGGGCTCCAACAGCCCTGAATGAATGAAACGCTAAGGTGTTCTGATCTTCCTACTGAGAACATCTCTCCGGCAGCAGCAGGGAGGGGAGACGGGAGACCAGAAGAGGCAAAGAAGGAAGTCCAGCAGGGGGTGCCTCGGGAAGGGATTGGGGGGAAGGGGACGGTGAGGGACTGAACCCAGGGAGTGCTGGGGAAATGGGGAGGGGCTCCGTGAAGCTCTGTTGGGAGGGGAAAGCAATGGTTGCTGGCCTAAGCTGGGCAGTACAGAGACAGATCCGGGGGTGGGATGCGGACGTTCAGTTGGATGTTGTGGCAAAGGCAGCTGGCTGGCAATGAATTGATGGCAATCAATTCATTTGGCCTGGGGACGATGTGGGCTCACCGCTGCTTGGGGGAGGCAGCTGAAGCTGTCAAAGTACTTGAGATTAACCATGGAGACTGCGTCAGCTGGAGACTCAAAGAGGCCAAGAAAGGAATGAAGCCAGGGAAGCACATTCAAGGGACAGGCGGAAAGAGAGAAATGAAAAAAGAAGACTGAGAAGGAGCAGCCAGAGATAAGGAAAATGCAGAGTACTGTTCGGCCAGGCAGAGGCCGCTCGTCAGAGGGGAGCAAGTCGCCCTGACTCTGTGTGGGATGGGGCTCTGGCGCCCCTGCCTTACACAAAACCAAGCTGGATTTGGGGCCAGGTGGGGAGAAGAGAGTCCTCGGGCATAGCAGGAATGAATGGTACTATTTCTCCTGCTACCACACAGACTGAGGAAGAAGCAAAGTGGGGGGCAGACTGGGAAACTTGAAAAAGTCCACTTATCAATCATTAGGCACTGTCAAAAAAGGTTTTTCATAAAAAGACTGGGTCGAATTTTAATGTTCGTCAAACTACAAAGAAGTTAATGACTCTGAACGACACTATTTTGGTTGTATCAGAGGACATAGTACTTGCCTTCGTGCGTTTTATTATACTGCAAACAGTAGTATCACCACTAACATCTGAGGCTCAGTCCAGACGGCCCTAACAATGCCCAGTTAGAGGAAACTTGCTGGGTGGTACGTGCGGAGACAGGGCTGCCTATTACTAATTCTGCTGAGATACATAAGAACATGCCGGACTCACGAAAAGCCAGTAGTACGGAAGTTAAACAGACTTACACAACTTGTTGCCTTCTTTGTCGTAACCATGGAGATAAATACCTCCAATCTCCAATAGCCATCTGGGAATAGAGTATTCGGTCAGATCTGAAAAGTAATAAACTCTGATGAGTAATTATAACTTCGAGGCCTTCTGAACAAGAAAACTCACAATGTAAGGTTCAAGTTACATAGTAGTTCTGATGTAAAAAAAAGATAAAGCTTATTCAAACGTCTGGATAGAATGGCGATAAAAAACGGTGTTTTTTGCTAAGTAAACAAACTGTAGAAAGACGCAGGTGAGAGCACTGAAAAACATCCACTGCCCTCTGACACCTCACTCATTATTTATGTGGACACATTTCCATGTTCTGGTTGTGTTCCACCTAAAGACGTGCAGACAGATACTATCACTGCTGGAGAATTTCCAGAGAACATGCCCGTAAACATGCACAGTACGGCCCCCGAATTCATGAGAAAAATCACTGTGGTTTCTTTTGCAAAATAATACATTGCTACAGAGTTTGATAGCTGGTAGAGTTGAATACATTTTATACTCTTGAGGCAAGTGGAAAATACTTCAAGAGAAATGCTAGTTCCTTTAGTGGGAGGAACAAAAACGCCCCTTCAGTCTCTAGTGAGGCTGATAACCAACAGACTGAGGCGGCGGGTTCCACGGCTTTTGTTGCTTTCACTGCTAGCTCCCCAAGAACTTTCAAGGATTTCTGTGGCTTTCTCCACCCGCTGTTATCAACTATCAGCGGCTTACCACCGGAAACAAGCAATTCTACGTAAGAAAAAACGATGAAGTGTAAAAGGTTATCTTGTACTTGTGATTTAGAAATAGCAGATTAATATTTCTTCGCTTGATTAATAAACGCTTCGTTGTTTGTTGAAATGCCCTACGGTTTTGACATGTCCAATCAAATTGTTTCTTAAATACTCCCTTTCTGATGGATTCTCTCTACAAATGTGAAGACTGGGGACGGTGTCTGCTCGGGATTTATCTGTTGCCTATTTTGTATTAAGTTTCCAGACGCGGTCACTCCATAGTTTTATAATCCTCCAGATCAGGAAATCCTCCTATATACCCCATCAAAAGCAGTAGTTAGGGAGGTTTCTCGTTCAATTTTCAGGAGGAGAGAGATAATGGGTAACCATTCCTATGAAGAGTTCTCCATATATTTGAAGATTATAATAGACCCCCCTCTGAGGCTTAAAATTCCCATTTGTGGAGAAAATTTCAATCTTGAAGTAGGCCTTCAAATTAAGCAGTGAAAAGAAGGCTGCCAAAGGCATAAGCTTGCTCTTTGGGGACGCCTGCTCATTAATTCCTTATGGAATCCCGATTAGCACAAGGATCTCTGGGGAGAGAGGAAGATGTAAGTCAACAACAGAGAAAAACAGGCAAATGGTATCGCCTTATCTCTCGGCTTGATAGTGAAGATGCCAGTCTTGTTATTGTTTAAAGGCACCCAACCGAACAAGCACAGATTAGGAGACTGCTGTGAGCCAAGAGCCTGAGTGTGACTCTGCTCCCTCCTGATCTGATCGCCTTTCCAGTGATGCGGCTTAGACATGGCCATATGACACTCTTTTCTTTCTTTCTTGTTCTTGAAGATTTTATTTATTTATTTTTTGAGCAAGGGGAAGGGCAGGAGAAAGGGGTAGAGAAATATCAATGTGTGGTTGCTCTCACATGCCCCCAACTGGGGACCAGGCCTGCAACCCAGGCATGTGCCCTGACCGGGAATCAAACTGGCGACCCCCCTGGGTTTGCAGGCCCGCACTCAATCCACTGAGCTACACTGGCCAGGGCCATATGACACTATTTTCGAAGTATTATTGGGACTGTATAAAACATATTCTGATGTTTGTGATGCCTGCTAAGGATATTTGCAAAGCCACTATTAGATGGAAGTAAAACAGTTAACGTTTATGCAGGAGACAGTGTACAGGTCAAGGCAGATTGAACAGCTTACCGTTGACAGCCATTTCTTTCCTCCATTGAAAACTCTCATCGAGCATCTTCAGTGTTTCATCTACAACATCATGTCTCCAAAATAGGTAACTTTCAACCCAGTTATCATCTTGTTGTAGCCTTTTAACATCACGTGGGTCATATTTATCTGGCTTATCTGGGGGAGAAACAGTAATAAGTATCCAAGTCAGACATTCTTCAGTGATTACTAACAAGCACTGATGTTGAAGGACAAGACCTGGAAGACAAACACTAATGTCAAAGGAGATCTGACGACACACACAGCGATGCAGTTCCCATGAAAATGCAGTTTAAGGGATTAATGTATTTCTAAGTGTGAAGCGAATAAAGTTATCTAAAGACTGTAGATTCACTTTAATGAAGCCACCAACGATTTGAAAAAATAAGACCAGAGTAAAATATGTTTCAGGACATTCTCTATAACTATAAACCAACATCTGGGAAGATCAATTATGTTATCTGAACTTGAAATCCTTACCCTAGTCAATGAAAAATGAAATTTTATTTGTAATGGACCAAGTCGTACTTAAAAAGACATGTCTGACAAATGTCATTAAAAAAAATAAGTACATACAAAGTGGAAAACTGACCAGTATGCAGCAGTTAACGCTTCCTATAATGCATTGGAGTAAGTGTCTTCAATAATGGCTCATGCTCAGATTACGCACATGCTGTGTTCTTACCAACCTGTACCTGCTACCCCCTCCCCCTTCCTTGCCCTGCTCTCCCTTTTTCTGTAATCGAAATCTCCCTGTCTCCTCACAGCCACCTCGGCCCAAATTTGACCGTTCTGCCAGACTCCTTTCAAAGGCTTCCTCTTCCAGAAAATGTCCCCAGAGCCCAGAAGTCAGTCCTTCCCACCGGTGAACAGCTACAGGACTTAAACGAAGCCCTTCTTTCTTCTTCTTCTTCTTTTTAAAGACTTGAGTTATTTAGCTTTAGAGAGAGGGGAAGGAAGGGAGAAAGAGAGGAACATCAACGGGTTGCCTCTTGCACGCCCCCAACTGGGGACCTGGCTGGCAACCCAGGCCTGTGCCCTGACCGGGAATGGAAGGCAAACTAAGCCTTTCTTAAGGCACTTGCACTTTCCCTTGAGTCAGGGTTACTGGCACGCATGCCGTGTTTTCTCATAGAGACTGGCACACCGCTGTCTATCCCCATTCTAAGAACGAGGAAACATCTGCTGACTAAATCTACTTCTGAAGTTTTTTTTCTCGGTTAATGGGTCACTCCCAGGGGCCCAAGCAAGAGATTTCAGAAAATTCTCTGGTTCCTTCATCTCCATTTGATTTTGTACCTATTAGTTGCCAAGTTTCACAGATTCTATCTCCTGTGCATTTTCTCGGCCTTATTTCAGACCCTCAGAGATAATAGTTTAAAGGGCAGGGAAATACAAAGTGCGTTCAGAGAATTATCTTCTTTGAGTCTCGATTTTCTTATCTTTAAGCTGCTTTTATACTCACAGGGCTGTGTGAGGATCAGATGAAAATGTATATATAAAAGTACTTGGAAGTTTAAAGCACTATAAAATATGAGATTAGGCCATAAATCATGCATTTGTGCAGTGTTACCTTGGAAATGGCTTTCAATGTCTCAGCTCTATTTTTCTGGTTTAAACAATGAGCGGTTCTGTAGTAGGTGAACCTTGGAGAATTGTGTTTTACCTCTGTTATTCGAAAATCCATCAGTATTCAAAACACAATTTTCCTTGGATTAGAATTTATAAACATGAGTCGGCTACAAAAGACTTGCTACCGTTTAACATCAAGGAGGCCCCGGGAGCGCCTGTGCCCCGAAGCAACACCATGCAGTCTGGCTGCTGGACAGCCCTCCGCACTGGACCAACACGGCGTTTCCCATGAAGTCACACGCTGACTTCATTCATTTTCAAGAAAACTTCTGTCAACTACCCAAGTCTGAATTAACCACCGCTCACTTGTCAGTTGTTCTTCCAAATAAAAGTGGCTAATTCAGCTGGAACACAAGCACGTAGAAGTATTTAATGCCCACTTCTGGATTTTGTCACATACAACACTAAAAAACATGTCCTCAAGGGTCAAGATGTAATAAAATGTACTGCTTCACGGGGGCTTTCTAAGATAAAATTGCCTTTTTTTTCTTTCTTCACAAAAACGGAGAATGCTGATAATGAAGACTAAAATGATCACGAGCCTGGGTTCCAGAGGAGGAGCCAGCAGCTTTGCCCCCACTGCCTCTGAGCACTCGGTGCGAACAGGAGCACGAGGCAAAAGGCAAAGGGTTGCTTAGCAGCGGGATGAAAACAGTTTTGAGCTCACAGGCTCCTCGAGTACTGGGCCTTCCCAGGAGTCTTCAGGCAAGACTGTTGAGAGTCACCTACCTAGAACAGTACGTGGCAAGTGGTAAACCTCTATAACTGTAAACACTAGTCGTGATAAGAACAAAACATTATTGTTACTTTTATTATTACTGCCCCTGCTGCCATTACCACGGAGGATACCGTAAACAAGACCGCGCTCGTTAGTAAGAAACTTAAAGCCAACTGCTCTTGGATGGCTTTTAGGGACATAGATCTTTGGAATTAGAGATCTCTTTGTAATAAAGTGACTATTGTTGTTAACGAAACATGTACGTATGTATGAGATACCTGTTAAACATTTACCCACAGACAGAAATGAAACCAGGGAGGAAAAGACAGGGGAGAGGATTAGGGAGGAAGGAGGCAGGCAGGGAAAAAGTGGGGGCAGTAGAGGACAGCGAAGAGGGCTGAGGGGAGGGGAGGGGGAAGAGAGCGAGAACAGCAAGTGAGCCGGACACCCAGGGTAAGGGAAACTTGGCCTGGGACCCCGAGAGTAACTGTGATGAAAAAATGTGCTGCTTTCAAACACGGCCCCCAGCAACTGAACCCGCAAGTACCAGGAAAGTTTCAGAAAACGAGGCCTTTGGTAAGTCTGGATGTTACCGAAAGAAGCTAAAGAGGTGTGCGCACGAGTTATCCGAAAACATCAAAACACACACGTGTGCACACACACACTGCCCCTGACTCAGGCCGTCATTTTGAAGGACTTGACCTCACAGTCGTTAAAGCACAGATAGCAACACAAATAAAATGCAGAAATATAATGGAGTCACTACACTCAAGCTGCTGGATTACTAAAATCCAGTAGGTGGAGGCATGAGGAGATTATTTTATTCTTGTTTTAACTGTCTGGGAACTTAAATGTGAACTTTCCAGTCCCTCTGATTACTCTTCGAAGGACTCACATTTCCAGACCACCAGCCGTGACCAGACCTCCTGGCGCCTGTCTTCTGGAATTGCCTGACATCTGACTGCTATCTACCCAGGACCAATCCTAGGGCTAAGAATGCAGGAGTAATTCTTCTCCAGGATGGGACTTTGAAGAACTCTTCTCTTCCTTTTTTGGCTGGACTGTGTACATGTCAACAATGGGACTGAATGGGAGCAATCAGGTGCCTAATTAACAAAATATTCCCTTAAGGGCATCCTGTTGGCAGGCCACAAGTACCCTGAATCTCCAACACAGAGAGACAGAGACTGAGAAGCAGGTGATATTTTATGATGGGATTGAGCCAGTGGCCTATAGCAGTGATTCTCAGACGTCATCAAGTATCAGGCTCATGGGAAGGACTTGTTAAAACTGGGATTACTGGGCCCCACACTTAGACAGCAGATTCGTGAGTGGGATTCCAGAATCTGCATTTGTAACAAGTCCCTACAGAACGCTATGCGGCTATTGGTACAGGGACCACACTTTGAGGACCACCAGCCTACTGCAGGGGTTGGCAAACTTTTTCTGTAAAGGGCCAGATGGTAAATATGTAAATATCCTGGACTTCAAAGGCTACATATGGCCTCTGTTGCTGATTCTTCCTTTTTTGTTGTTGCTTTTAGCAACCCTTTAAAAAAAAAAAAACACCCAAAAACAAAACAAAAACCCAACCCCCATTCTTAGCTCTAGGGCTGTACACAATCAGGGCTTCGCTGACTTCGGTA
This sequence comes from Carollia perspicillata, assembly GCA_004027735.1. Lineage (NCBI taxonomy): Eukaryota > Metazoa > Chordata > Mammalia > Chiroptera > Phyllostomidae > Carollia > Carollia perspicillata. The sequence continues at coordinate 14,667 of PVKM010020446.1, read as the reverse complement.
TAGAGAAGGAAGATGCTTTTCTGCTTCAACTCCTACCCTTCGAGAGCTGGATTCGTGGGCTGGGTATGCAAAGATATGTCTTAGAGGACACGTCTCTCTGCTGATCTATTCAGGCCTTTGTTCAATGTTCTTTAATAACATGCTATAATTTTCTCCATCAGAGAAAAAGTCCATTTCTTCTGTTAGGTTACAGCTTAGAGATTTTTGTGTAGCTATCATCGCTTCCAGGCAGGGGCCTGGCTCGGAGCAGGTCCGCTTACGGCTAGCTGCAGTGTGTGGGTTCCTGACTTTGTGCAGGAAAGATTTCACAACATGCGTGCAGGTCACTATGAAGATACATTTATTAAAGCCCAGGACAGTGAAACAAGGAAGGCCCTTGCATAGAGGAAGCAACAGGAGAGCCTAGGCTGGGCTGCCTTAGCTCACTGGGACGTCAGAGAGAAGGGGGCTTTCGGGACAGGTTCAGGGGGTTAGCCTGGGAGAAGGGAAAGGAAATAGCCCCGGCTGCTCCCCAGAGGGAGAGCGCACATGTGCTGGGTCTTTCTCTTGAGGCTTTTTTCTCTCTTGCAGGCGGCAACCTTAGGGGAGGTCTCAGCAGAACATTCATCAGTCCTTCACCTGTGTCCTTTCAGGGTCACTGTCTCCACTGATGGTTCAGTTGGGGGGGGGGGGTCTTTAGTCACTGCAAGTGTTTCTGGTGTCCCCAACCTGGTTTTGCTGCATTTCTGGGCTGGAGCTGAAATGGATTCCTAGATTTTATCTCCAGGGAGGAAAGGTCAGGGGAGAAGAATTTAGCTTGGGGGCAAGGTCCTTGTTTCCCCCCAGCCAGGCACCGGGGCCTTCCTCCCACGTGACCATCTGTACCTGGCTGTAAGTTGCTGGGACATTTTGTTCAGCTCTCTGTCTCAGTTTCCCTATTCTACTCACCAAGGAATTTTCCTAGCTTCCCACTCTCCGGTCTCATCACGAGACAATAATGGTAGACTGGCAAATCTCATACTTATGTTTCTTGCCATGTTGGTAACTCATCACTTTATAGACTGTACAATTATAAAATAATTGTAGAGATCAATGTCTTTTCTCCTGACTTTATGGGAATTATTCTGAAGTTTCACAATTAAACATGACGTTTACTGTACGTTTTTAGAAGATACTTAGAGTTGAGAAAGTTTTCCATGTTTGTTGAGCTTTATTTGTTTGGTTTTCATAACAGTGAATTACAGCCAGTGTGGTTTCTACCTAAACAAACATTTTCCCTCATTTAATTTTGTTAATGAATATACTATGTTTTTATTAGCTTAAACAAATATAGAAAAAAGAAAAAAAAAAGAAACGAGTATGGTTACCTACTAAGAGGAGGGAGTGAAGAGGCACAAGATAGGATACTTCTCAAGGTTTATCTTCCTATAGTTTTGACTGCTGAACTGTACATGTTCAAAAATCTCCCTGGGAAGCATTACGTTAACATGCTCAATTCCTCTGCTGCATTTTCTCATTGTGAATCATCTTCGCATTCCTGGGACCACAAAGCTGCCTGCGCCTCGGGGTCAGCGTGAGACGACACGGCGGCAGGGTGGGGAGAGTCGAAAAGGTCTATGAGTACTAACCAAATTTAACAGTCACCGATCTATGTAGGTTTTTTACTTCCCAGGGACAATTTTAGGTGATTTTTTTCTTTTCTCCAAAAAGTTCTACATTTAATCTACGTGTATTAACTTAACGCAATAGAGCTGGTCATTGTATTCTTCTTAGGATTTTAAACCTCTCTGTCACCTGTATATATACTTATATCTTGCTTTTGTTCCCCATGTATGTCTTTGCCTTCTCCCTTTCTTCTTAATCGGTCATCCTAGGCTTGTTTATTTTATTAGTCCTTTAGAAAAACCAGCTTATAAACCCGGGCAAATTAGACCAGAGTCCTTTGTTCATCCTAGCATGATGCCAGTGTTGGTGGCCTGAGCTGTTTCATGCCTAGAGCACACATAAACAAAACCGACCCAGTTTATACCTACTGTCTTTTTTTCCCCCATACCATGAATATCTATTCTTATCTCCTTCCTTCTACTTTCTCTGTATTACCTTGTGCTCACTTTGTAGCTCTCTGAATCGAATCTTTAGCTGATTTTTATTTGGGCCTTGTTTTCTAGTGAATGCTTGTAAGATATTTTGGTGTTGCTCAGTTTTAAGTATTTTGTAATTTCCACTGTGATATTCTCGGTAGCCCACAGGTTATTTCGCAGAAGAATCACATACACTGCTAGTAAGTTGTTAACCTAGAGGTTATTTAGAGTTATGTCATTTCAGTTTCCTAACACTTGATTTGTTTGTACGTACCTGTTGATTGTGACTTCTAATACAGTTACTTAATGGTGTGAGAGCATGGTCTGTATGATCTAGCTGTTTTGGAATTTCTGAGACTTCCTTTATGACTTCATATGTACTGAATGTTTGCAAAAGCTCCAAAAGCAAAATACATAGTCAAGGAAACATAGTCTCTATTTGCTGGGTAGAAGAGCCTATACACTCACACACATATACATAAATATTAGCAAGTTTGTTCATTGTGGTGTTAAAATCCAAAACCTTAAGGATTTCTTGCTTGTTTCTATTTCTGAAAGAGGTTTGTTAAAATCATTCAATATGTCTGTGGATTTCTTGGGTCTCCTTTATAATCATCCTGGCAGCTTTAGCTTTAAGTATTTTGAGGCTATATTGTTAGATACTTTTTATGTTGTTAGTTCCCAATTGTTGCACCTCTGTATGGTTACTTTTATCACTAGTAGTATCCCTTTTCATATGTATTGTTTTTCACCCTAAATAATATTTTGTGTAATGAAAGTAGAGATTATACAGCATTACTTTGGTTAATATTTGTTTACACATCTTTTTTCATCCCTTGATTTTCAACTTTTTTACATTAATTTATTTTAGGTTAGTCTATTATAGGCAGCATGCAATTAAGGCTTAAATACTTTACTCTGATAACAAGCATGCATTTGTTTATACTGGTAGTAACGATTAATAAAGTTGGATTATTTCTGCTGTTCTACTGTGTGCTTTCTAGTTACTAGGCTACCTATTTTCCTCCTTTCCTGTTTCCTGCAGGAGAGATGATGTTTTCTTCATCCCCCTTTTCATGCCTCCACTGATTTGGAAATTAAATATTTAATTGTGTCTCTCAGTGGTTATCCTAATTTTAAATATTCACGCTTCATTGACAGCATCTATAGTTAATATCGCTATCCTCCTTCTGAACAATGCAAGTTTTGTAATGTTTTACCTCCCATCTCAGGAAAACTGCATAATCTTGATGTCAAAAATGCACAAAAAAGCCCTGGCTGGTGTGGCTCAGTGGACTGAGTGCCAGCCTGCGAACCAAAGGGTCACCGGTTCAATTCCCAGTCAGGGCACAGGCTTGGGTTTCAGAACAGGTCACCAGTGAGGGGTGCGAGAGAGGCAACCACACACTGATGTTTCTCTCCCTCTCTTTCTGCTTCCCTACCCCTCTCTCTAAAAAGAATTACAAATATATTTTTAAAAAATGCACAAAAAAGTATAGAAAGGAAAATTACAGGCCAATTTATAAATACAGATTCAAAACTCCTAAATAAAATATTAGTTAATCCAACAATATATTTTAAAACCCTAATTAATATAGTCTACCATACTATTAAAAGAAAAACACCAAGTGAGCATCTCATCGGATGCAATTAATGTGTCTAATAGACGAACAAATGCATTTAGTAAAATTCAACCATTCGTCAGGATGGGAACAAAAGGAAACAACAAAAATCCAAAGTAGCAAACCAGGAATAGAAGGAAATGTCTTCATTTCGATACAGGATTTCTACAGAGACTATCATGGTGTCATGTTCAGTGCTTTCTCTCTAAGACCGGGAATAAAACAAGTCGGCTTGTATCACTGCATTGACCCAACACTAAAGGTTCCAGCCAGTGGAAAGGACAAGCATTTACAGATGCAAGAATTGGAAAGTTAGAAAGAAAACTGTCATTAGTTCAAGGTGATATTATTGTCTACACAGAAATCCCAAGCTCATCTAGAGATAAATTATCAACATTCATGAGTTGATAAGGTTTCTGAATTCAATATTCATGTAAAAAGTCGAATGCACTTTCTATAAACCAGGAGCAATCATTTAGAAAGTAAAGTCTTACCACTTACACAACAAAGATAAAATATCTTCAAAAATGAAAAAGTTAAGCGTGTAAACTAGGAATAAATTTGACAAAAATGTGTTCACCTTTATGGAGAAAATTATAAATCTTTTAACAAGAAAGACTTTAGCAGATAGAAAGTTATACCAGGTTCTTGGATTGGAAGACTCAACCATGATGGCATCACGCCTCCCACAAATGACCTTTTGATTTAACACAATTCCACTCAATATCCCAACATGTTTTTCCCCCCAGAAACATGGTAAACTGATTCTGTAATTTACATGGATGAACAAAGCGCCAGAAAGAGCCAAAGAAGTGATTTCCGCAGAAGTGGAAACCAAATGGCCCATAGACATCCCAAGGTGCTCAATCTGACTAGTAGTCAAAGAAATGCAAATTAAGACCACAATGAGATATTCCAACATCTCCATCAAATGTGCAAAAAAAAACACCCCCTAACAGTGCCAAACTTTAGGGTGTGGAGAAACAAGGCCACTCAAATACTGCTGGTTAAAATGAAAATTGGTACAATCGCCTTGGGAACTCGTCGGCACTGCCTCGTCAGGTCGCACGTGCCCATTCTGTGACCCTCCCTTTTCAGGCTTCGGAGTTGGGCCCCCGACTCCACGGGGGCAGGTGGCAGTTCTCAAACGTTTTGGTCTCAGGCTTCCTTCCCCACTCTTAAAACGAACTGAGGACCCAAAGAGCTTTCTGGTTTCAATGGGTTGTATTCATTGGTCGTTACTCTACTAGGTGTTCAAATGGAGAACAATTTTACACACGAGGACACACAAGCACTCATTCTATTCGCTGTCAGAGCAATGACGTCATCGCATGCCCCGCGTAGGCTGGGAAACACCGCGGTCTGCTTGTGAGAGAATGACAGTGAAAAAGGACAGTGACATGACGTTTCAGTGTTTTTACGAAGACAGTTTTGCCCTCTCAAACACCTTGAAATGGTCTTAGAGAGCTGCCGTTTCTGGACCAGCTTTGAGAACCACTGCCTGAGAGCAAGTGTTAGCACCACATAAGCGTAAGAACGTTTATAGCAGCACTGTACATAATAGGAAAACCTAAAACTAACCCCCAGTCCATCATAAGTATCTTCACTCCGTGAACTACTACTACACAGCTCGAAAAAGGGATAAATTACAGTACAGTTATATTAGACAAGATGAGTGACTCCTGAGCAACACAAGCAAGCCATGGACAAATATATTCAGCCTTTAAAGTTTTCAAAGAGGTAAATTTACTAAAGTACTGGTGAGGGATACATTCTAGATGGTAAAGCTGATGGAAAGCAAGAGAATAAGACCAAATGCAGAACAAGTAGCTTCCTGGGAAGGGGGGCACATAGGAAGTTTTATTTCTGTGGCTGGGTGGTGAGTACAGGAATGTTTATTTTATTCATGTTTTGTACATTTTGTACATATAAGATATTTCAAAATTTCAACAATAATAAGCCAAGACAAAAGAAAAATTAAAAGGCTAAGAAAAAGTTATTGGATGAGAAAATTATTTAACTTAACAGCAGTGGAAGAAACCACAAAGGAATGCGTAATTCCTTTTCATTTCAAAAAAAGTAAAATTGACATAAAGAAAACCCAAAGCAATTACAAAGCCATACTAATAAAAAAAATTAAACTACAAATGGATGTAAACTTACAAAAAGAAGTTTAATCTCACTAGTAATGAAATGCAATGCAAACTAAAATAGAAACATCAGTAAAGAAATGAGACTAAATATGGGTAAGACTACGGTGTAATTAACACTTTTTTAGTGGCTGGTGGGAATGAATCTTGCTGCAACTTCTAAGGAGGAAAGTGAAGTGTCTTAAAAATACACTATTAAAACCAGTAATTCTACTTTCAGACAGGAGTCTTAAGTAAATAACCTGAACTACTGAACAAAAAATTGTATTAACAAAAAACTGGAATCTAAGTGTCTAAAAAGGGACTATTTACGATGAAGAATAAGAAAATTCATTCATGGAACTGAATATTAATGGCAAAGTAAAATGTTGCTTACTTTATAAATACGTAGAAATAAGATCATGTCAGTTAAAAAAATGCAGCAAGAAATTACATACGGGATGGTTTTTAACTGTGTTTTTCTAACGTACAGAAAAACGTCAGGAAAGACGACATCCCCTGTTAGCAGAGCTGTCTCTGGATGATAAGCTCATGGGGGATTCCTCTGACGTTTTAGGTAGTCTCCAAATTCATTGAAATGAATTCATGTACTTGTAAAATCAGAACACCTACATTAAATCAGCCCACGACCCCCTGAATAGGTCTCCAAACTCACTAGAGCACACACACACTGCATGCGTGCCCAAGGCTCTCCGCACTCCAGGGCCCGCCACTGCTCTTGGCCCGGTGTGCTGACCCTCCCCAGGCTCCTCCGAGTAGACTTCCTGCGGCTTCCCCAACACGTCCCCATACCAGCCTCTCACTTCAGCCTCTTGGCTCCCACTACTGGATCCGCCTGGCCCTCCTGCCACCATCTTCCAAAATCCATGAGAAACACCACTTTTTCTGTGACATGTTGTTGAACTCTAACTCGGCCACCCCAACCAGATGTGAGTTTTCCTTGTGTTCGACGCTTACGGAAACGACTGCAGCACTCGTACTGCAATTTGTCTTTAACTGGCAGCCCTGTTTCAGCGCCCCTGCTGGATTCTAGCAGCTCAGGACGGGGCTCTATCCTTCTCCGGCCGCTTCTCTAATTTCCACACACTGTGTCAGAATGAAGGACACACCGAGTCTTTGAGGAACCGAATAAATTATTGTCACAGGGATCAGTTTCTTGCTTTGTCCACAAGAAGAAGGAACAGAGAACAGGAAATGGTACTTCTTTGACTCAGCATGCAATTTCTCACAGAAACAATGAGAAAAAAGGGATCGCTAATAATGACTAAAACAATAATGGACTTGTGTTGTGTTCTTTTTGCCAGCTACAAATGTATCCTAACTGGTAATTTAATTTCTATGGAAACAAAAATGTCCTTGGAATTCCCAAGGATCTACCTCCAAAGAGTTTCTGGAGTACGGCCAATGCCTAAACTGATACACTTGCAAATAATATTTTCCTTTAGAAAGACTTTGAGTTTGCGTAAGTCTGCCTTAGGCCTCTTCTGGAATGACAATAGAAAGAGGGAATGAAAGAGACAAAGGGAAAGTGGATGTTCTAAACACCGAAGTTAATTTCTAAAAAGTAAACTCGAAAAGGAGATCATAGGCAAATCAAAAACTCTTGAATCACTTTCTTATGCTACTTTTACTTGATGCTGTATTTCAGGAAACAGCTGAAACTTGACCCAAGTCTCGAAAAGTTTTTATCTTCCTTTTCCATGCAAGTCTTTAAATTAATTTTTTTTTACATTTTATTTTTAGAGAGGGGATGGGTGGGAGAAGGAGCAGAAGAGAAACATCAATGTGTGAGAGAAACATCAATCGGCTGCCACCTGCACGCCCCTAACCGGGTACCTGGCCCACAATCCAGGCATGTGCCCTGACCGGGAATCGAACCTCGACTCTTCAGTTTGCAGGCTAAGGTTCAATCCACTGAGCCACAGTAGCCAGGGCGCAAGTATTGAAATTAATTAATATTTACAAAGGCTATGCAGATAACCTACTCACGAGCATTCATACATACCCAAGTGTGTGTATTTAAGGACAAACCCTGTATTTAATGCCATCCACACAGGGCTTTACTTAGAAGTAACATTGTCTTTATCAGACATATTACGAGGGGCTGCTCTTTGCCAGATTTTGGTGGGGGAGGGAAGATTATTAGGACAGATCTTAATACTGACTTTGACTAAGTTCCCTATGTATATATTTAAGCAATGCTATATTCATTCATTCACCAAGTATGTATTGAGAAATGTGCTAGGTATACAGAGGTGAGTCTGACCTTGCTCTCAATGTCCACAGGTTGCCCCAGACTATCCACACACTCTACTACAGGGAATGAACAATAAGCAGGTAAACAAATGAAATGAGGTAATTACAGGTTACAGTAAGACCTGCAAAGGAGACAAAATAAACAGGACAGGGAGGTTATTTAATAATCATCAAAGGCCTCTCAGATACATTTAAACCAAGATGTAAAAGAAAAGAGGGACCTAGCCATGCACACTACCTGGGCAAGAGCCTTCTATGCAGAGAGAAGTGGAAAGGTCCCCAGATGGAAACCGACTCAGTTTATTCAAACAAAATAAAAGAAGCAGTGCGGCTGGTTATGTTTTTTAATCGGTGGGTCATGTTTGTAGGTTGTGGTAACAATTTTGTGGGTCATTGCATCAGGGAGTCATAGGTGTTCAGAATAAGTTTCTTTAACAAATTTTCGCTTCGGTTTTGTGTGTACACAAGTACTGGATTGCAACGTGGAATACATTTCCTACCGCAGGCAGTGGTGAAATCTGTACTAAGCAAACAGAGCAGGAACAGCGGAGGATGGAGGGCTGGGCAAGAACTAGGGCATGCATGGCCTTGCACTGTAGGCCACGATACAGAACTGGGATTTTTATTCTAATCCCAGTAGGAAGGTATTGAAGGGTTTCAAACCAGGGAGTGATAGGATCTAATTCAACAGGATGGCGTTGCCAAAAGATTACTACAGTGAAGTTCAGAAGACTGGAGCACCAGCTCTGGCCTAGCTGGTGACGCTGGAGACTTTTTCAAAAATTTATTTTTAGATACAGAAGAAGGGAAGGGCAGGGGAGAAAACATCAATGTGTGGCCGCCATTTGCACACCCCGCCCCACCATAGGGGACCCAGCCAGCAACCCAAGCATGTGCCCCAACCAGGAATCGAACCTGCAACCTTCTGGATAGCAGGCTGGCACTCAATCCACTAAGTCACACTAGTCAGGGTTAGAGATTTTTAAAAAATCCTTACCTGAAGATATTTTTATTTATTTTAGAGAGGAAGTGGTGGGGGGTGGGGAGAGGGAGAGAGAAATACTGATGTGAGAGAACCATCTCAAGTATGCGCCCTGACCACGTGCTCTGACCAGCACTCTGACCTGCTGCTACATTTCTACGACTGTATTCTGCTTCCTCTCTTGGGCATAAATAAATGACTACTGGGGAGACACGAGTTCATGAGGTCGAGTTCTCGGTTACTTCTTAAAATTTGCCCTTGGTTATACAGCTACATTGTAATCCATGTGGCTGTAAGAGTCATATTTTCTGTAGAAAGAAATTTTGGAGTTATTTCTTTGCTGGAACCAGCTATAGTATTAGAAATGAGATCTCTGGACTAAAAGGGAATCAAGTGCTTTTGCAACTCTCTGGTGCAAAGTTTAGGATGTGAAGAAAATTGACAGGGAGGGATGAAAAGATTTACTGACCAGGATTTTTTTTTTGACAGATTTCCTTATTTGTTCTAGGTCATCAATTGACATAATCTAGGGCAGTGTAAAGTTGCTGGGAACCTCTACTTAGCATTAAAGTCAAGATGTGAAAGCTTAGCTCCTTTCATAGTAACCAAAATATCTATTTAATTAAAATATTCCTTGAGAGACTACTATATGCTAAACCCATGCTAGACAGTTTGATACATGCTTTTCCTTTAATCCTCCAAACCCAGTTATTTGCATTTCACAGCAATGGAAAGAGAAGACAATGAAACTATCAAGTGTCGGGATTAGCATTCGAATTTATATTACACTGATAATAAATTATCCTGCATGTTTTAAAAAATTTCAAGGATTAAATCATCAGTTAAATACTGGACAACTCAAGTATCTGTGACATCTGGACACAGAATGTTCAAGCAATAAATCAATTCTGGACTCGCAGGTACTTTGCTGGGCACAGTGTGAGACCAAAAGATGAAAACTTGTTCCAGCACTGGAGGGCCTATTCGGTGGGTATCATGCTGGGTTGTATGATGTGGAATTAGGCAAAATATCCAAGGAATTTGGATCCCCAGTTCAGTACACGTGAACAGTATTACAGCAGTTTCCAGGTTCAGCCTTGCGATTGCTGCTGGTGAAATGTCAGCAGAGGCACCCGGGACTGGACAGTGTCACCAGTGCTGTGTGCCTGGAAAGTATCCTGCAACTTTCATAAACTCGAGAAGCTAGAAACACTGATTTCCAACTCACATGAACCCTTTAGCGAGCAATGGACGCATCATCTGCCAAATTGGAGCAGTGTGCATGCCATGTAACAGAGAGGAATACCTTGGAAACGTGCAGGGCACCGTCCCTGCGGGGGTCGAAATGGTCCCTAATCCTTCCCAGAGACGCCCGCAAACACTCCTGCAAAGTTGGGGATAGTCAATGCACACCTGCCTCAACGCCAAAACCGCGGTACCCACCTGTCACATACTCGGCTTCGAACCTCCGTCGGGTCTCAGAGATGAGCTTGGCTTTATTCTGAGCTTGACACTGCAAGGAAGGAGAAACACGCTTAGACAGCAAGCGCAACATCCCGCTTCTCCTCCGCTCAGTCCACCTGCACCTGGGAACGCCCCCTCCTCCCCCCGCCTCTGAGGAGGATTCCGGGTCCCAGGAGAGGGCCGCCAGCTGTGCGGTGCGATCAGCTTCTCACCTCGGCCATAGTCGCGGAGGTAGACCTGATGGCAGTCACACTCCTCACTTGCCCGGCTGCCGTCCCAATTTATCCTCATCGGCCAGGCCAGCCCGGCTGTAGAGAGGGAAGGGTGGGAGGTGGAGGCGGTCGCGTGACACCGGAAGGCGGGCGGAGGTGTAGTCAATCTGCCCAATCAAGCACAGCCGCCTGAGTCTGGAGGCGGGACCAGGCCCTAGACCTGGCTTGCCATTCGCTTCTGGTTCTCACCACGCCCTTGCGTCCCCTGCACTGCGGGTCCACCCCCGCCAGCCTCCAGATAGAAGGCGCTTCCCCCGCGGAACTCCGCCCAAGCGAGCTCCGCCTGCCATTCGCTTTCACGAAGTTCCCGGAGGACCCGCCTCCTTAGTCTCGGTCTGCAACCTTCTCCGCCCGCTGGCCGGCTCCACCTTCTCAGACTTTGGTGCGGCCTCCAGCCCAGCCCTCCCAGGATGCTGCGCGCGGGCGGGAGGTTTGGAGCCTCGGGGATCTGGCCAGTACGGGATGCGGGTCGCAGCGCCGGGAGGTAGGGCCGGCGAGTTTTCCTGACCTAACCTTCCTGGAGGGGCGGCGGGACTGGGGTTGCCTCCTTGTCCTGGCATGGAGGGAGAGCTAGGAGGAAGCGGCCGTCCCAGGCGATAAGTGTCCGTTATGCTATATGGGTGTGCTTCATGCTATGAAATGATAACTAGATTTTAAGTGCTTGATATATTCGGGGATATTTCACTGGAAACTTCCTTCGCCCCTTGCAACATCTTATCCACTTGGAATGTGAGATACTTCACGAGGAATATATCTCTGAAATCTTTAAACTCAGTTATATAAAGTTAAGACATGCAACTCGTTTTAGTTTATTAAGTTGATTATTCTCAAAGTGGGGGTGGGTGGATGGGTGGAATTTTGCCGCCCAGGAGACACAAGTGTGTACTACTGGCGTTTGGTGGGTAGAAGCCAAGGGCACTGCTAAGTCCTGCGATGCACAGGACACCCTCGACAAGTTAGCCGGCGCAGAATGGCAGTAAGTGCCAAAGTTGAGAAACATAGACTCATAAGTTACTGGAGCAAGTTTTATGTTGCTGGTTAAAAAATGGAAAAGAAATCGTTTCCCATTCAATGATATTGGCTTTTTAAAGAAATTGAAAGACACTGAAAATACAAAGGCATTGTAAGAAGAATGAACAGTACCCCTGTTTCCACCATCCATAGTCAACCATGATTGACACTTCAGCACCTTTCACCCAGGCTTTTTCTGTATGCATTTTTATAGAGAAGAAAATGAACACATTGTTTAAAAATTATTTGGCTACGTTCTTCATAACATTTCAGATACAGGCGCAGCTCATTTTATTGCACTTCGCTTGATTGTGCCTCACAGGTGTTGCGCTTTTACAAATTGAAGGCAAGACCCTCCCCAGCAAAACCATTGTAACTCACTTTGTTGGGATACTCGCTTTCTTAATGTGGCGTGGAACTGAACCCGCAATATCTCTGCTGTATGCCTGACGTCTTTCTCTGGCCCCATTCCCCTACCCTGAAAGCCATCCCTTTCTCTAGAAGAAATAGTCGGGAATGTGGGATCAATCCTTACAGCTTTGCTTTGATCTTGATTTTGGACCAGGCTGCCTGGATTTGAATCTTCACTCTGTCACTTTCTTTCTGTAGGCCTTTGAGAAGATCCTTCAACTCCATGCCTGTTTCCCTGTCTGTAAAATGGAAAACAGTGCCTGTGGCGTAAGGATGTTGGGAGGGATAAATGAATGACTCCAAAGTCCAACAGTCTTGGTACAGAGAAAGCATTAGGGAAATAGCCATTGTAGGTAAACAGAAAATAAATAATGCTGTTTTATGTGTTTTTAGATAAATGATGCACTGCATGTACTTCTTTCTGCTTAATTTTTCTCATTTTAGTTTGGAATTCTAGCCATGGTGATATACGTACATCTAATTCATTTCTCTTAACTGTGGTATGATATTCCATCTGTATTTTTTCATTCCACTATTGGTCATTGAAATTTTTTACTATTTTTTTATATTACACATAACAGCACAGTGAACATTCTAGAGCAGTGTCTTTGTGAATTATGTAGAATTATTTCTCTTGGTTTTTATCTAGAAATGAAATTGCTGGTTATATACATTTGCACTTATTGCTATATTGCCTTCCAAAGTCACCTCTCTCTTTAAGTACTCATAATTATCTCTTTAATTAATGGGTCTCCCTCCAGTCTCACCTGGTGACTGTCTTTAACATTGCCACCAGGATCTTTGTAATTCAGAAGTATGCACCGATTCCTATATTTTAATTCTTTTAGTGGTTTATCATTTCTTAGAGAAATTTAGGCATGCCTAAGATGCCATAGAAATCCTTCTTCGACTTAATCTTGCCTAACCCTGTTAGTGGATCACCATTGCTCCACACAGTCACCTGCATTTCAGGTGCACTAGGTATTGTTGGGAAAGGAAAATGGAAGATCGATTCTGGGGAGGCCTTAACGAATGACTTCTCTGCATATAGGTAGGAAAAAGTTTTAACAGTGGACCTGTTCTGTAGCCAAGTTAATTTGCTTACGTAACAATGTCCTGTATGTTGGAAAAAGAACATCTGTCAGTATTATGCTCATAAGATTATGTTTAATGTTACTAGATGAGGTTTTTAGTTGTTTAAACTCACCTTTTTGTATTGCTTGCAATTGATATGGTTTCATAGACACTTTTTAGATTTCCTACGGAGATCATGGGGTGCTTTTTGAATCCTCCTGAACTGGCCGGACAGTAATTTAAAAAATTTGGAAATTGGCAGAGCCCAGATGAATTTAGTAGCATTTAAAGGCAGCAATGTATATCTGCTTAGGAAGCTGCTGGAGAAGAGGGAATGAGGATGGTAATTTTGTTGCCAACTTATTACATTTACATTATCATGTATTATTTTTCTAGTACACTCACACATTTTATATATAAAATATATACTGTTGACTTTGGTGTAAGGTAATATAGGACAGGAAATGCTCATACTAATGCTCATAGTAATGCTCATACTATGCTCATAGTCATAGTAATGCTCATACTATTTTATAAATAATCTCTTTCCAAATCTCCCGCCCCACAATGGGTGCAGCAGGAGGTAAAATTGAACTGGCTTGGGTTAACCTTTTTTTTTTCCCTATAGCCGTCGTTTTAAGAATACTAACCAAAAAGTCAAACGACCAATGGGCTAGAATAGAAAGCCTGGTGCCCTGATAATCAGGGTTTGATTAATCAGGGCTTGTTTACATTGGTTTAAGAACCTCTAAATTGAACCTTCATTTCGCTTGTTTCCAGATTATTTATATCTAGAAAAAGAAAATCCCCACTTATGCCATATGTTGTTAAAGGTTTATTTTATGAATGTATGCTAAATTTTACTCTTAAATCAGATGTTCATCAGTGTAAAATAAAATAGATAATGTAAAAGTTTGAGGAAATAGTTTATCTCCATTAATGTATTAGTAGCTTCTCATTTTTAAATCTGAAGGTGGCCCATTTAAATAACATTGAAAATATGTATGTTTTTGCAATAATATTTAAAAATAAATAACGACCTTTTATATAAGTCATTTATGTTTTTAAATCTACTGGATTCTAAACCCACGACAGTAAGTTTGCTTTTTTGCTTAGAGCTCAGGCTAAAAGAATGTTGGTTTAAGATTATAGCAGGGCTTTGAATACCATACTAAACTTTATAACAGTGGTTTGCAGCATTTTATCTCTGTGTCATTCATATGTTCAAAACAATGTTTAGTATCTATCATTTGAGGTAGTAAAAGGATCCCATGGATCTCTTGAGAAGGGTGTGGATGTGCTTGCAAGGTTTTTAAATTAGGAGGCAGTGACCAGATAAAGCTCGTGTTTTAGAACAGTGACTGA